>JACEFZ010003147.1:0-180000 GCA_014155875.1 Cepaea nemoralis
TCCAGCCCACTGGCATGATCCGGAGAAAAGATCCAGGTGATGCTTGCTACCCATGACCCCCGAAGCGAAGCAAGCCACTCTTCACGAAGCCTGGCAGTTCTCATCCTCCTCAGGATGCTTTCTGAGTCAGTTACAATCACAATGTGTGTATGTATCGTGTTCTCTATCCAGCGGAAAGCTGCACTGACCGCCTCCACCTCCATTCTTAAGCTAGATGTGTGTGTCATCACACGCCAGGCTCTCCTGCACCAAACGCCGACCACTAGCCTTTGCTAAGAATCCCCAGGCATTTCTCCTACCTCTCAACATCGAACCATCCGTGTAGATAATCACAACACTCGGGCGAGAATTATCCTGAATTAGTTGCTGAATTTCCACTTCCGTGGCCCCTGCTGGCCACTCCCTGCACTCCCGGCTCAAATAACTCTGCACAAGTCTGACTGCTCGGCTGGCACTCTGACCCACTCCTTTCCTCGCCTGATGTTCTCCATGGGGCACACCTGTCTGTTCGTGTCCTCCGCCTGAACCATCCATGGTTTCCTTCTTTTAAGTCTCTGACCCTTAACTACGTCCAGCGCCTCATGCAACGGGTTATCTGTGTCTCCAGCTACTCTGAGGTATGCCTTCGCCTGCATTACCTTGCGCCTACCAGCAACAGTAGGCAGACCAAGGAGTTAACGCATACACACTACTGAGTGTCTCTGGTGCCATCCCAGAATGACCCGCATAGCTTCGTTCTGTATGCGCTTAATTTCACCAGCTGACTCTTTGAGACAGTGAGCCGTTCCTAGTCCATAATCAATCACTGAGAGGATCAAGTGCTGGTATAGTGTGAATAGCATTCTTTGCTCTGTGTCCATTGCAGCCGTAGTTTTAAGTGCATTGAGTCCCTTTTGAGATCTTGTCACAACCGTCTCCACCTTGTCCTTGAAGGACACACTCCTGTCAAATGTGATTCCCAGAAACTTCAGTTTGTTCTCTCTGTTGACACTTATGCCATCTATCGTGAGGCTTGGGGCATCATCTCTCACAATCCTGTTGTCCAGAGAGCACCACAATACAGCCGCCTTTTCCGGGTGGATGACAGCGCTCATTTCAGTGCACCAGTCAGTCACTTTGTCTACTGTCGCCTGTAGCTCCTGGGCTGTTTGATCCCTATTTTACCCCTGCTTGTAAGCAAGAATATCATCTGCAAATGTTAAAATCCTTCCAACCCCTGGTGCTTTTAGGTATGCAATCTTGCTCGCATACACAATAAAGAGCAGATCCCTTTGGCAGTCCCGGGGTTAAAATATGTGGCTCTGAGGTCCATGCACCCAGACGGAGAGCAACCCGACGAGAATGGAGGACGGCTGCTATCCAGTTCACCAACCAGGGATTGACCCCCTTCTCCATCAGTGCGGTCATCAAAATATCATAGCGAACTCTATTCTACGCATCCTCGAGATCAAGCGCTGCCACCATCGTTTCCTGTCTAGTCTGGAACCCCTCAAAAACGTCAAAAACAAAAGTAGCTGCATTTGACCAGGTATTTTTCCTGGCCTGAATCTCTCCAGGCCTCTTGGAAGAAGCTTCCCCCTTTCCAAAGAATCCTGCAGCTTAAGGGCGACTATCTTCTCTAAAACCTTCCCAAAAGTATTTTGAAGGGTGATGATCCTAAAGCCACTAAGCTTTGAATGATCCTTGAATGGTTTTGGGTGAGGGATTAGATAGCTATGCAACCATTCCTGCGGTACTGATGCTGTCTTAATGCTCTAATTAAAGTAGTCGGCCATCTCCTTCAGGTCTACATCTTTCAAAGCCTTCATGTGGCCATACCTGACACCATCAGGCCCTGGTGAGGTGTCTTTTGCCCTTTTCAAAATATGTTTAACATCTTCAACATGTATGATATCTTCAAAAGGCATATTCTCCATTGTGCCAGGTAATTCCTCTCTAACTACATCCCTGGTATTGGCATCATTATGATTGGTCTGCTCTAAAAAATCTCTGGAGAAACGCCTCACCTTTCTCTTTGTCTGTTGTCACGCGTACACCATCCTCTTTATAAATTGTTCCCACTGTCATAGGCAGATCTTTTCTTTGCATTTGTCCGTGCAGCTTCCAGAATTTACGCAGTGTTTTATCACCTCCAATCTCCTTCATAAAACATTCCCATTTTACGTTCTTGGCCTCTGCAGCACAACTGATTGCTGAGGATGGGGACGGAGCGCTTATGGGAATGCCCCGAATGCTGTGATGTCGGTTCCTAAATCAATAAATTAATCAATCAATGAATCACTCAATCGATATATACTACATACAGTCAAACTTCGGGTTTTGTTGCCTTCGGCTTTCGTCGGTTTTGGTTTTCGTCGAGTTTTTCCGCCAAAAAATGTTTCTCGATTTTTCGTCGGTTGCCTCAGATTTCGTCGACCCGCCCACATGACCTCGCTGCTAATTTTGCGAAAACAAAGGGACTCATGAGTTCTTCTGCTCAGTTTGGCGTTGATTTTCGTTATGTGGGCATCACTTGCTAATAATAACATATGAGAGCGGCGTTAATATTGCTGAAAACGGCCGCATGTTCGGGAATTCTCCATCCAAGATAGGTCCTTTTGTGGCGAAAAAAGAAAGCAATAACGGAGGCTAATGTAGCGAAAGGCGTGAATGTGCTAATGAAACAGATCACTAACAACTGAAGATGTCGAATAGTTATTATTAGTTTGGATACATCAAAAACAGTTAGATGGCGTTTCTGTTTCGGAGGCAATATTATGTGAAAAGGTCAGACTGTTGTATACTTTCCTCATTAAGAAAATGTCTGGGACGAGTGATAGTATTCGTAGTGATTTTTAGGCCAAAGGATGGTTTGAAAAACTCAACAGGCGCATTGGCACACACAGCGTTACTAGGCACGGCAAAGGTGCGAGTTCTGACAAGTTTGGGGCTGAAAGATAATATACTGTCAACTGTCATTTACTGCCAATAGTACCTTGCGGTGTATAGCAGGGGGGTCTTGAGACTGGAGAATTAAGACCGCCTGGCTAGTGCAGTCGCCGCGAACTGTGCAGGTAAGAGTTTTCTTTTTGCCCCCGTTAGAAAAAAAAAAACAAAAAACTCCACACTTTACCGAGGATTCTAATCCGGCATTCTAGCCACTCGGTCAACCGCTCCTCGAAAGATAATATTGAACACTATATTTATTCTCTATAAAATGTTCTTTGGTGTGTATTTTGTAATGTCTGGAACGAATTAATTGGATTTACATTGATTCATTTGGAAATAATTGCCTCGGATTTCGTCGGTTTCGGATTTCATCGATTGTTTTCAGACGGATTATCGACGAAAACCGAGGTTTGACTGTTTATGATTATACTTGTTTGTCTTCATGAGCTACACATTGATAATCCTCTCATATAATTTAAGACCTTCTGCTCTGTGCAGGCAACAATTAATGTATGTTTGTAGTTTATTAGTAATATTTTAAGTCGTTCTCCGTGTTTCTGATAAATACAGTTATACTAATTTAACGTTAGGGGTACATATACCAAGTGTGTTACTGTTTATTTTCTTTTGATTGTCAAAAAAAGAATGTATAGTATTATTATTTGATCTTATTCTGGCGCTTAGGTCATCATACATATTTTGTATACTGTCATGTTTTTGATTATCTATAGTATTAATAGTTTCGTGTAAACTCCCTCCCACATTGATTCATCCGCTGGCGCCTAACAATAGAAGACATTCTTGTTTATGTTGCTGTTTGTGGTTGACATGTTTCTGTATTTATTCTAAACTCACTGCTTTGAACTCATTTGGTGCTTTCTCGACTTCTTCAGAAACCAATTAGAGCTACCCCATCAATGTAAGGGACATTTTCTTCGGAATGGCCTTAAACATCACTGTTTCACCAGTTTTAAAAGCTTTTTGTTGCAATCTTCTATCTTGCTTCGCATAATCCCAAAATGCTAATCTAATAATATTTCATATCCCCTACGCTTACTATGCTGTCTTCCCAGCTCAATATATAATTCTAACATTAGAGGTGTCAATTCTGCAGATTTTTCCATGTGAAAGCAGCTAAATCACAGATGAAGTCTACAACGGCTCTCTCAGTATCGCATCATATTTATTCTAGGAGGAGAACCCTCTTTTATCTTTATTTAACTGAGCTGTTTTTCTTTTCTTTTATTAAGATGAGTTCAAGCTTGGTAGGATTTAGCAGCTAACCATTTTTTTTTCATAACCACATGGAGGAACCAGTTATTGCTACAGTTCTTCTTCTTCTTTCGCTTACAATATGTCTATAATTGCAATGTTGTCTCTTGTATGAATTTAACTGACTTTTTTTTTTAGTTTACACAGCAGTCCATAGAGTTTATCTTCCACTGTCATCTCTCTAGGCCGGAAGGTTTGCCCAGATATGTTATATTTTGGGCAGTCTTGGAGTATGTGATCTGCTGTCTGCGACGCCAATCCACATATCCACATGGCTGAGTCACCAATCTTGAATTTTGTATACATTTGGTTGGTAGTCTATTGTGTCCTCTTTTGAGGCGCAGAATAATGACTTGTTCTGATCTGTCCATAACGTGGTAGTCATCTGGAGCAGGTTTTGGTGGCTTTCTGACTGATTTGATTATTATTTTTTTTTTGGTATGTAATGGCACATCAGGCTGTTATTCTTTGGCTCCTTTCTTAGCCAATCGATCAGCTATGCCATTTCCGGGTACTCCACAGTGGGATGGTATCCACTGCATGGTGACCTTATGTTGACTGCTAAGTTCAGAAAGTAGTATCCTTAGTACTGGCAATTTACAAGACAGGAGTGTTTCGAGTACTGATTTTGCATCTGTGAATAGCACCACAGGTTGTATACAATTGCTGGTATTTAGTAATTTCTCTGTTGCTATCTTGATTGCCTCAATTTCATCATCATAGTTATGGCAGTACTTTCCTGTCGGTACTCTGGCTGTGTCCCTAGTATTATTTGGGTATTCTCTAAACACTACAACAGTCAAAATACCAAATTAGTGCACAAAAGAATTCAGGAACTTACTAATAAAAGAACAAGTACACCTACAGGGTGTCTAAAAACTGAAAGATGGCAAAGTCATAATAGAAAAAGACCAGATTCTAAGGTATGGACAGATTATATGAAACACCTTTATTATGATAACAGAGCATGAACAGTATGATATTAGATTTAATAATGAAGGACCCGCCAATTTTGGAGATGGAGGTTCGAAATGTTCTTAAGCATATGAAAAGCTGGCAAGGCCCCCGGTGCAGATAACATCACAACAGAAATGATTAAAGCTTTAGAAGAATTTGGACTAGATCAAATCACCAGACTGCTGAACACATTATATGATACTGGAGATATACCTCCTGAATTATGTAACTCTATATTTATTGCAATCCCAAAGAAATCAGGAACCTTGGAATGTATCAACATAGAACAATTAGTATAATGAGTCACATCACAAAGATTTTGCTAAGAATTATCATGCAAAGAGTGAGGAAGAAGATACAACCTGAAATAGGGGAAGAACAATGCGGGTTTGTAGAAGGAAAGGGTACAGTAAATGCTGTGTATATGCTGCGAACAGTTATTGAACGTGCTATAGAAGTAAACAAGGATATACATCTTTGCTTTATTGACTATACAAAGGCTTTTGATAGAGTTAGACATGTCAACATGGTGGAATATGCTTGCAGATCTACAAATTGATGGGAAAGACATTAGACTTATAAAAAACATTTATTGGAAACAACAAGCTGCAATAAGGATTGATAATGAAGTGGGACAGTATCAGCCAATTAAGAGAGGTGTTAGGCAGGGATGTGTGATGTCTCCAGATCTTTTTTCACTATACAATGAAAATATTTTCAGAAATGTAGAGGATATAAATGGAATCAGCATTGGAGGACGAAACATCAATAACATTAGATATGCAGATGATACAGTATTAATTGCAGACAATGCGCAGGACCTGCAACAATTAGTAGATGCGGTTGTTGTACACAGGAGCAACTGGGGTTAGAATTAAATTGTAAAAAGACTCAGGTTATGGTCGTCACTAGGAAGGAAGAAGTGCCACAATGTAATATACAAGTAAATGGAAATATTCTTCAACAAGTGAATCGGTACAATTATCTTGGAACAGTCATAACATCTGATGGGAGATGCCTTGAAGAGATTAGAACAAGAATCGCCATGGCGAAAGTAGCCTTTAGCAAGATGAAAAACATTCTGACCAATAAAAAGATGTCAATTGAAACGAGAAAAAGAGTGTTGAGGGGATACATAGAGCCTGTTCTTTTGTATGGATGTGAAACTTGGACAATGAGCAGTCAAGCTGAAAAGCATCTGATGGCTGCAGAAATGTGGTTTCTGAGGAAAATGCAAAGAATACCATGGACAGACAGAAAAACCAATGACCAAGTACTACAGGAGACAAATGAACATCGTAAACTGATTAGAGAAATTAGACGTAGACAGTCAACATTTTTTGGACATGTTATGAGAAGAAATGGATTGGAGAACTTAGTGACAACTGGCAAGATCGAGGGGAACAGACCAAGAGGAAGACCGAGAGGAAAATACCTGGATGGCTTGGCCACATGGCATGGACGAGACAGGAACACTGAGCTGATCCACGACACTGGTGATCGAGTGAAATGGCGAGTCATAACCGCCCACGCTTTCCGGCATGGCACATGATTGATTGATTGATAAACACTCCCGCAACTCCATTTCTAAACATCATTGTGTGTTGACCCATCTATGTAGACTGAGATCCAGAGGTCCTGTGGATATTCTTCATCAAGGAAGCTGAGAGTGGCTGTTCTGCGCTGCACACTGTTCTGTTCTTCCTTGTCAAACAGTCCTCTCACTTTTGTTTGGATTTGTAATGATAGTCTATTTTCATTTTGCCATGGAGTTCGCTCTGGAATAGTTGTTAGGGGGATACCAACTGTGGGCAGGTCGGTGGTTTCTCTGCTGAGTCGTTTGGCCTGGTGGACAAAGCACTTCTTTTCAACCGCTCTATAGCTAGGATTTCATATCTGTTCTTCATAGGGTGGCCTGGCAAACTGAGGAAATTTTCTGCTTGTATTAGCGTTTTCATATCTCTGCGCTCCCTCAGTGCTTGTGTCCTCCCCATCTTCTCCATCCCCACTATAGGGGTTGATTTTATCCCTCCTGTGGTGACTCTAAGTGCTTGATTTTGCACCTTGGCCAGCTCTTGTAGTGTTTTTTTTTTTTTAAATGCCGAACACCATGCAATTGATCCGTATTCCAGGTGTGTTCGTATGCTCTGTTGATAAACTTTGCTAAGTATTTTCCCACTGGCTCCCCATGTGGTCCCACTTAGCTTTCTCAGGATATCTATTTTCCTTCTGGCTTTTGCTACTGCTTTGTTGATGTGCTTACTCCATGTCAGTCTGCCATCAAATGTTACTCCAAGGTATGTTGGTTCTTTATCTTCTCTTATGGGTGTTCCATTTATCAGGATGATCCATGCCTTTTGTTTTGGAGAGAGGGTAAATAGAGTAGTGCTGCACTTGTCAGTGTTTATGCAGACACACTATCTATTTGCCCATGCAACAAATGTATCTACAGCTCTTTGTAGCAATTCGGTGGCCACTGATGCATGTTCATTTTCTGCTCCATAGAACCAGTTCATCGGCGTACATTGCCACTTTAATTCCATGCGGTAGATTAGCAACAAGATCATTGATGAAGATTAGAAAAGGTGTAGGGGACAAGACTCCGCCCTGGGGAACATCGTGACGCAGTAGTACTTACTTGCTCCTGAGTCCGTCTATCTGTACTCTAGCTCTTCTGTTGTGCAAGTGTGCTTTCACTCATTTGTACATTCTTCTATTGACTTTGCAGTTTCTCAGTTTCTTCATCATTCTTTCCAGACTTTGTCAAAGGCTTTTTTCCAGATCTATCCATGCCGCACGTATCAGCTTCTTCTCTTGGAATGCATCCTCAATTTCTTGAGAGAGGTAGGTTGTCTGATCTTCGTAGAGTAGCACTGCCTAAAGCCTGCCTGCTGTGGCACAAGGATGGTTTTACTTTCAATGTACCACTGCAATCTGTGATTTATGATGCGCTCCAGTGTTTTGCAGAGACAGCTGGTTAGGCTAATTGGTCTGTAGCTAGAGGCAATGGAACTATCTTTCCCTGATTTTAGGAGGGGTATCATGATTGCTTCTCTCCAGGCTTGTGGAACACTGCCTAAGGTCCAGGTGTTATTGAAGATCTGCAACAACTTTGCTTTGGCCTCTGTTCCTAGGTTCCTGATAATTTTATTGGAGGTACCATCAGCTCCTGGTGACTTTTTTCAATTTCAGTTTTGATATCGCTATCTCCAGTTCGCTGATTGCGATGGGTACCTCCAGAATATGTATTATTTCTTTCTGTCCTGTATGTTGCAGTTTCTCTCGAATCTCTTATTGTGTCTCTGGACTAAATTTGATATTGTTATCTTGTGCGAATGAGTCAGCAAATTGACATTGCTTCTGCTTTCTTTTTAAGATGTTTCCATCTTTATGTAGGTGCAATTTTTGTGAGTTTCTCCCTGTGCCCTCATCGTTAAGTTATTTTATTAGCTTCGGCAATTTCCTCGTGTCTTTTTCAAAGTTCAGAGACTCTGTTCTCTCTTGCCAGCTTTCCGTCTAGCCCACAGCTTTGCCCTTTGAAATTTGGGTTTTGCGAGCTGGAATTTATTGTGGTGCTCTTTGCTGGGTGTGGCCTCTGCTTGCTTTCTACACACTTCCACAGTATTATGTAACTGTTTCAGTTCACTACTCCAGTAGGGTTTATATTGTTTACGGGCTCCTCTTGGTACTGTTTGTAACGCTGCCTGTAGTATGCATTTCCAAACGCTTCAACTACTTTATTCATGTCTTTCTCAGTGTTCAGGTTTCTAACCAGTATGCTGGTGCGATTCTTGTACATTAACCAGTCTGCTTTCCGTGTAGTTCCACCTCGATGAGGATGCTGCTTTCACTTACAAGCTCATTTCTCTACAGTTAGTAAGACTAGGCCGATGGTCACTGCCACCAAATTGTTTCCCAATCAATTCGTGTAATATTCCACTCCAGGTCTGGTGAATGACAAGACTAGGTCAGGTGTAGTTTTAGGGTTCCATGATCTCGAGTAGAAAGTATGTGGGTCGGACGGCTTGTTAATCAAGTTGAATCTAATCTCATCCTACCATCCTCATCATCCTAGTCTCTCTCCTCTCTGGTCCATGTGATCATAGCTTCAGCTCTGCGAGTGGCTGTTGAAATCGTCACACACAATCATTTTTCTTTTAATTGTAGTGTGCCCATGCCTGTCGGCGGTCACTTGGACATTGGTAATTGATCAGATGTAGGTTTGAATTGCCTGTCTTAAGTTTAAGTTCTGATACTCAGCCCCTTCCACGTAGACTTCGATTTGGGAAGCAATGATGTTATTCTTTACAAGGGTCAGTATCCCACCTTTTCTCCTGTCCTTTCGGTCAGATCAGTAACACTGGTAGCCTCTGATTTTGAAGGTTATGTTTTCGTAGAGGAGAGTTTCTTGCAAGCAACATACGCTTAGCTTTTCTTGGTAGAAGATAATTTCTAATTCTATTTGTTTTTTGCTGTCTCCCTCCGCATTCCAGTGCATTATTGTCTTTGTCATTATTGTGTCTTTGTTTAGTACGGCCAGCCGTTCTATTCTCCGGTCCCCTGGCTCCATAGGACATCTAAGAAGGACCTCCAGTAGTTGTGGTTGGACCCTTTCGAGACATAGGGCCCGGCACTGCACCTGCCTGGAGGTCCAAAGCAGGGCAAGCACCATAATATTTAGCAGTAGTCGAAATATTCTATTTTGTGTAGTTGCGTGGCATGCTAATTTCTGTGGTGCGCCTCATGGCTGGTTGCCTCCGTCTTTAGCACCTTTCATTTGCTGGAGCAGACTGTGGTCTCATTCGAGTTTAGATGTGTTCCTGCACAAACATGTTTCTGTGCATGCACGTACTTGCATACACATCTAGAGCATACTGGTTATTTTTCTGCACCAGAAACTGGCCGTCGCCCCTTCTCATGTTAGTTAAAACAGTTCCCCTACGTAAAGGCCAGAAATTTGACTTTTTCTGCAGAGGTTATGTGAGTGGCACCTTGAAGTGTTGACAGACCAAAGTATGTGAGTTGGAATGTGGCCAATATTCCATCACAATGCCTGGGCAGAGCTTCAGAGAAACATGTGGTGCCCAAACGACATGATCCATCTCTCGGCCTAATCTTGTGTTTTCCAGAGGAATGGGTAACCAATACATCTGGTACAAGGTAGGCTGCAGACGCTGGCGGCACAGCGTCAAACCTCAGAGACCTCGCCACCGCGAGCAGGTGGCGAGTGATGGCCAGACCCTGGAACCCAAGAGACCCGGCTTAGAGGCGTTCAGCCAAGTCCCACATGTGATGGCCTCGTACGCGCCCGGACCAGAATGGCGCGCACATCTGTCAATCACAAGTGTCCGGCCCTGTGTAAAGCGTGCACTATCGTCAGACTCTCCGCCTGACCTTAGCGGGCCCCGCGACCAGCGAGAATAGGCCCGCCGGAGATAACACAGGAGATATTGCTCGTCTATTGCAAGCAAATCTCCCTGGCTGAATAAGTAAAGAAACGATAAAAGCAGTGGTATTTCAATTGCGAGATGTTATGTATTCACAAGCCATTGTGGTATCCGGATTGGTAAGGCAGCAACAACAATGAACAGGTTAAGAAAAAGAGTCTGGGAGAACAGGAAGCTTACTGCCAAAACAAAAGTCCTTGTCTATCAAGCCTGTGTCCTTACTACTCTTCTCTATGGCAGTGAAACCTGGACAACTTACTCACACCAAGAGAACAATTTAAACAGCTTTCATATGCGGTGTCTGCGAAGAATTCTTGGTATTAAGTGGCAAGACAGAATCACAAATACTGAAGTATTGGAAAGATCAGGTTGTGTGACAGTTTATTCCATGCTCAGTCTTCGTAGACTTAGATGGATAGGACATCTTAGGAGGATGGATGATGGTAGAATACCAAAGGATATCTTTTTTGGTGAATTACAGATGGGTAAGAGATCTCAGGGTCGGCCTCTACTACGATACAAAGATGTGTGTAAGCGGGACATGATTGATACAGGCATTGATAATGCACATTGGGAGCAAATCGCCGCTGAACGTGTTGCATGGAGGGCAAATATCAGAAATGGAATAAAGTCAAAGGAGAAAATTATTGCAGAAAAGTCACACACCAAGCGTTTGAGACGTAAGATGGTGCATGATGGTGGAAATGACCACGTGTTCACATGCACCCACTGTGAACGGACATTTACAGCGCAAATTGGCCTTATCAGTCACACTCGCTACCGCCATAGTTAAAAGTTTTTATGCCTTTTTAGAGCACAAACTATCGTCTGTCAAGACGGCAAGGTGCCAATGATTGATTGAGTGTGGTATTTAAGCAAGATTGGGCACTCACCCTAATACTGCGCCCCAGCTACACACAGCAACATTTGGACCCGCTATTTTGGAATTGCTAGAGTAACAATAAGTAAAGGATCCTTTTCCACGTCTTGAGACCCATAAAAATCTGATATTGTAACAACAATTAAATGATCCTTTCCCACGGGTTGATGCCTATAAAGTGTTGATATAGTAACAACAGTAACGAACAAAAGAACGAACGAAAATCTTTATTTTCAAAGGGTTAAGAATTGGGCTGATCTTCTGATCTATTTCATCTGATATATTCCTTGATTCAACATCTCTTATGAATCAATTCTTTGACAACAAAATAAAAATAAGTATTAAAACGCATGAAAAATAATCAATATTACATGACTCGTTGAGGCAATGGTTAACATGGCCATCATGAATACCCTAGGTGGGCGTAACGTGCCATACATATGGGAATGTTTTTTTTTTTTTTTGGGCTAGTTGTCGTTCGAGATAATATACCATTATTATTTTCTTTGTTGCTGTTATTATTTTTTTTTTAAGGGAGCATGTAGTCTGTCCTGAGGTAGTGTTCAAAAAGGTTGCGACTGTGTGTATAATGATTGTTGGTGTCTTTGATTTCTTGTGGAAGATTGTTCTACAACTGAGTGGCAGAGTATGCTAAGGTTGATTTATATAAGTCTATCCTAGGTTTATGGACATGAAGTATATTTAGTCGTTCGCTATGTCTTGCGTTACATTTAAACAATGGCCAAAGGTAGCTTGGGGCATTTTGAAATAGGATTTTGTGAACTAGTTTAGCCTTATTAAAAAGTAGGCGTTTGTGGAGTGGCAGTAACTGAAGACGTTCATGGAGGTTAGAATTGTTTGTAAGCTTATCACCATTGATTAGACGCACTGCCCTTTTCTGGAGGGAATAAAGGCGTTTTGTTATTGATTTGGAACATCCATCCTAGATTGTGGAGCAATAATCAATATGTGTTTGTATGTGGGAAGTATAGAATATCTTTCTTGTGTTTTCGTCGAGGAAATTTTTAATTTTGGCTAGTTGGTAAACTTTTTTGGCTATTTGTTGAACTAGAGCATGAACATGGGAATTAAAGGATAGATTTTGATCTATGATAAGACCCAGTGCCTTGTGCTCGGTTACATTTTCTATAGGCATGCTACCAATGTGCAGCTGAAGAGTTTTCTGCGAGTTTAGAGTATGAAGTCTTAGCCTGGTTCTTAGTAACATAGATTTTGTTTTAGAAATGTTAATTTGCATGCGGTTTACATGACTCCAGTTAACTACACTATTTATTTCCTGTTGCAAGGATAATTCTAGTAAACTACGATCAATAGCGTTTGTGTATACTGTGAAGTCGTCTGCAAATAGATTGCAGGACAGATATAAGGGAAGATCGTTTGTGTAAATGGCAAATAACAGAGGGCCAAGTATAGACCCCGGAGATACTCTAGTATTAATGGTAATGGCTTGGGATATAGATTTATTGTGTGATACTACTTGTTTTCTGTCTAATAAAAATGAGCTTATTAATGTCACTATATTATAGCTTACTTTCATTGTTTCTAGTGTTTTTTTATTAGGATAGTATGATCTATTATATCGAATGCTTTACTAAAGTCTATAAACATCATTTTACGTAGAGTATTGTTATTAATATTTTGATGCCATTTTTCTATGATGTTTGTTAGGGCCGTATGACAGGAATATTTTCGCCGAAATCCTGACTGACTGTCGGCTATAAGTTTGTGGCGAACTAAGTACTCTAGTGTTGTTTTGTGGATGTGCTTTTTTTTAGCGGTTTGGATAGTGAGGATAATATGGAAATTGGCCATATAATTACTCATGATACAATCGTCTAATAAACCAGCTTTTAAATGAGGCTACACTTTAGCGATTTTAAAGACTTATGGGAAGTGACCTTTGGTGAAACATTGATTGTATATACAAATTAGTGGCTCGCAGATCGCTGATGCAGCATAGCGAAGGATCCGGTTACTGATTCCATCTAGTCCTAATGAGTTATTGTTTTTTTAGGTTACTGAGATGAGTAAATACTTAAGTGGTCGTCATTAGCGGTATATTTGTGGGAATGTCTCCATAGCATTTGCTCTCACAGAATGATGATAATAAAGATATGTCATGAGGCACATCTGGAGGAACATCTGGTCTTGCAGCCTTCATTTGGTTTATGTCGGACTGAAAGAAACTACTGAATTGATCACAAGTAACCTGATGTGATGGTAACAATTGTGATGATTTGTGTTTGTTTGTCATGGTATTAATTGCTTTCCATATATTTTTAGTGTTGGTTTTATCTATATATTAAGTTCTTAAAATAATATTTCTTGTCCTTTCGAATAACATATTGAACTTTGTTTCTCAGACTACGGTACATAGTTAGATCTCTATTTGTATGTGCCCTGTCCCGTCTCTCATAAGTTCAACTACCTCCTGTGTGATCCACGGGGGCTTAGTGTGATGTTTAACACGAACTTCCTTAAATGGAACATGCTTATCAAATACACTTAGAAAGGTCTTCCGCCAGTGGTCCAGAGCATCATCTGGGTCAGGAAGCTGGTAAACATAGTCCAGAAATGTAACAAGTAACAACAAGTACAGGATTCTTTTCCACGCCTTGAGCCCTATAGAGTATTGATTAAGTAACAACAAGTAAAGAATCCTTTTTCACACCTTGAGGCCTATAAAGTATTGGTATAGTAACAACAAGTAAATGATCCTTTTCCACGACTTGAGGCCTATAGAGTTTTGATATAGTAACAACAGGTACAAGTTCCTGTTCCACGCCTTGAGGTGCATAGAGTATTTATATAGTAACCACAAGTAAAGGCTAGACCAATAGTTGAACAACAGTTAAGCAAAGCACAATTCGGTTTTCGGAAAGGTAAAAGTTGCACTGATGCATTATTTACACTTAGACAAATTTGTGAAAAAACTATTGTATATAGTGGACAGCAGAATATTGTGTTTGTAGATCAGGAAAAGGCTTTCGATAGAGTAGACAGATACAAATTATGGACCATTCTTGAAGACTATGGGATAGAAGGGCAACTGATAGAAAACATCATAGCCATGTACCACTCGAGCCAAAGTGCAGTAAGAACACAAGAAGGTATATCAGATATGTTCACAGTCAATACAGGAGTGAGAGAGGGATGTGTGCTCTCTCCCCTGCTATTCAATATCTACATGGACAGAATTTCCAAAGAAGCAAATCTCGACAGAACAGATTCAGAAAATTTAGAACTCTTTACTCCAGATGAAACAACTGACCCACAGGAATAAATGAACTTCTATTTGCAGACGATCAGTGCCTGTTTTACAGCGATGAGGGCAGACTACAAAATCATATTACTAATCTGAGTTCAACCTGCAGCAGATACAATATGAGTATAAACTCAGCCAAACCGAAGTAATGCAAGTTAGCAGATCGCCAGGCCCACTAAGTATACAGATAAATAACACACCTCTGAAACAAGTTAAAGAATTCAAATACCTTGGAAGTATGATCACAGAAGATGGCAGATTGGACAGAGAAATTGAAATCAGATGTCAAAAAGCTAGTGCACTTACATATCAACTATCACCCTTACTGAAGCATCCAAACATACCCATGTCCGCAAAACGACAGATAATAAACAGCATATTCACACCAACCCTATGCTATCAATCTCAAACCTGGACTTTATCCAAATTACACCTTCGCAAAATCAACACCTGCGAAATGAGATGCCTGAGGAGAGCTGCCAACTTAACAATCCGAGACCGAGTAAGAAATGCTACTATCAGACAGACTGTGGGATCAACACCTTGTGCCACATTTATTGAAAGACAGAAGATCAAGTGGTTTGGCCATGTCGTTAGAATGCAACATCAGTAACTGCCATCACTGGCCTTACATCAAAGATCATCTGCGACGAGACCACGAGGACGTCCTAAGAAGAAAATGGATTGACGACATCAGAGACATTGTACAACTACACGGAATGACACTATCCAGTGCCGTCCACCGGCCACTGGAACGCAAATTATTCCTCCCCACGCCGCTTGACGGCAGAAGTGGAAGATGATGATGATGATGATGATGATGATGAACAAGTAAAGGATCCTTTTCCACGCCTTGAGGCCCATAAAGTATTGATATAGTAACAACAAGTAAATGAACCTTCTCCACGATTTGTAGCCTATAGAATTTTGATATAGTAACAACAAGAAAAGGATTCGTTTCCAGGCCTTCAAGCTATAGAGTATAGCCCCATTTTTGTGTAGATCAATCGATACTCAGTTGATAAAGTTGTTGATATCACGCCAGTCGACTTTTCTTCCCAAAAACTTGTTGATACCCATTAAAAATTTTCCAACCTGTGAGTCCTATTCAAGTAAGCAACTAATTCCTGCTTGGATGTAGATTCGAACGAACGTCAGTGTCGCGGTGCACTTGAAACCCGTCTATTCTGCATAAGCAAACAGTAAAGTAGTATGGATGGAATTATAAATGTTGCCTACTTTTAATATTAATTTTATAACTATGTTTGTGAATGCCTATCAGGAAATATCGGGGGGTTGTAAAATGTTACCTTACATCGACCAAATATTGCTTAGTCATGGAGTTGGCAGTCGGGGTCAAAGGTTGACCAATGAAAAGGCAGGAGCCGACTAATGAAAATGCGGTAGACACATGCCCGCGCCTGGCCAGCAGACACTCGGTCATTTCATCAGGCGGGCCTAGCGAAGACGGTCGACTCCAATTTTTATCATACTTGCTAAAAGGCAAAATCTACGACTTGTCTGTTATATAATGTTAGGCCCATGCTTTGGTGATTCAATAAATAATTGTAGGGTGAGTTGGAAACATGTATAACTATTTATATGCATTTTGTATGTACTAATAATCCAGTTGTTTTACAGCATTAGAAAGCTCCAGGGATAGTAGATTTCATTAGGCTGTTGTATGATATTCTCGGCCGGCTTCGTGGCTTAGAGGTTATGACTTTTCTCCGTAATCTCGTATACTCTCGTCAGGTAACGTGATGACGGTTCAAATCAGCAGTGGTTCGAATCGCATCGGTAACTTACGGGGTATGTGAGCCGGCCGCTCAGAAAGCAATGGCAAACTACTGAGCGTAATCTTGCCAAGAGATCAACATACAGCTGAAAGATGCTGGTGTTGACAGCTAAGTCCTGTAAAAGGATATGCTAAAAAAAAAAAAAATGATATTCCCAGTTATTTAGGTGGTAGTAGGATCTCGTGTCTCTAGATTAATGTTCAATCTTAATGGCAGGTTTCATAGTGTATAGGATTGCTATATTGTCAGAGAAGATTCATTTGTTCAAGGCTTATATAAATTACTTACAATGGATGACGCAAGCCATGCTTGTTAACATTGTCAGAAACATGTTGGTATCAAATTGCTAGGACAAGCTATGATTGTACGGTGATTGCCAAGACAATTCCCAGGCAGGAGTACATAAGCTTGTTGTCTAGGATAGTGATTATTTAGGAGTTGTAGGGAAGGATTGTAAGTGCAATATTTGTTAGGATGGATTAACCACGAGGTAGATTTGGTGAAACCATAGAATATAAATATATCTAGCCACATGGATGACAAAGGTCATCATGATAGAGTAACACACGTGTTGTTATAATCTAGTGAGGCACACGCCATGATTGTACTGTGACGGCAGTGAAAATCACTGGACCGGAGTACAGAAGCTTGTGACCTAAATTCTTGGTTATATTCTAAGTCTTGTTTCTATTAGAATTCTCAGTAACTAGAATTCTGGTTGAGTCGATTAGAATCCTTGTTATTCCGAGTCCTTGGTTCAGGGTAAATCTATGATGTTTACAATTCATAGTCTAATCACACTCTAGATTGATTGTTCAGAATTCTAGGCGATTGTGTTCTTGATTGATTGTTCATAATTCTAGGTGATTGTGTTCTTGATTGCTTTTTCAGGATTCTAGGTGATTGGTTTCTTGATTGCTTGTTCAGAATTCTAGGTGATTGGTTTCTTGATTGCTTGTTCAGAATTCTAGGTGATTGATTTCTTGATTGCTTGTTCAGAATTCTAGAAGATTGAGTTCTTGATTGATTGTTAGACTTATTGCTTCATAGTCAAGTCTCGATTGTTAAAAAGGTCAGGAGTACAGAGGTATGATCGTTGGGATCAATTGGAGTTAATCATAGTCTATTTCCTTTGTTCAGTAGGGAGATAGGATGCGACATGAGTGTTTCTGATACACGTTAATTGTCGGAGAGATTCACAACAATTAACTTCATTCCGTATAATTCTCACTCATGTTTATTGGTTTTCATTTCTATGAAGCTTCAAAGGTTGTGTAGGGACTGGATCTGTCACTATTCATTTGTCTAGTACTATATGTCACCTAGGCTGCTAATAGAATGAAGGAACCGCCAAAGAACGTCTCTGTATCCACAGTTAAGTGTTTGCCTGATGATAGGTTTCTATAGAAGGTTATGTTGAAGGCATGGGCGTTCTCCAGAAACTTACGAGTGTGCCTTTGTGTCAATTTCAACTTGAGAGGCTACCAGAGTTGCTACTGCACCACCATGCTTTCATCACCGAGCTACTGACGAGAAAAGCCAGTGAGTGGCTGACCACTAGGCAGAAGCAGAGAAGAGCCAGTGAGTGGCTGACCACTAGGCAGAAGCAGAGAAGAGTCTGGCTCCATGCAGCACTCAGATAAATTCCTGTCGCCAACCTTGCCAAAAACCACTGACCACTGAAGCCTTCAGTTAGGACCTAAAACTAGGTCATACTCTATCACTGCATACAGAAAGAGCTCTAGGCACATCCAACACTTAAAGAGAAGTGCCAATTCTTTTTATTTCAGCTTCAATGGCATCAAATAAACATTACACTTTTATTTTGCTCTTTCAAATTGCTCTTAGAGTTCCATTTATAAGTATACAGTTTATGTAAGATTGATGTATTGATTATTTAGAGTGAGAATTCATTTCTTGAGTTATGATAATTCTCTGGGGGATGTAATTCTATCACAGGCAATAGTAGCCCAGATAACTAAACCTGCTGTCTTTTCCCAAAGTGTGCAGCTTCAAGTTTTACTTTCTGGTGCCTGTGCCATTGTTAGGAAAGTTGACATTTTCTGGGCCAAAAACCCATACTCCTATTCTACGAGCCATCACCGTCTTCTTTTCCTACAGTGGATAGACTTTCTTAAGGGTTAGTCTTTGTCTTCTACTTTGTTGTGAGGAAACTCTCTAGTTTGAAGACCCTGCTACAGCCAGTAAAGCCCACCTTCAAGCGTGTTAGCCAATGTACACTATCGCTGGCCATGACGGAAACGATATTCTATTATTTTACAGTTGATGTGGTCAGGTTGTACAGCAGGGAAAATAATCGATATATTTACACGGTAAAGGAGCAAAATAAATTTAAATCGCTGTTGGTAATGTTAATGAATGCAATTAAGTTGGCGAGAAATTTTGTCAAACAGGATGCGGTCAAGATGGCGGAGGGCGGTCGTGTTGTTTTAAAACCGCTCTTTTTTTCACGTAGAAGATGGATAATGTCATCTCGTGCGTGCAATTTCTGCGTTAGGATGTAAACCAGGATGTTTCTATCAAGATTTTTGCCGGTGCAACTGAGATTCATGCATATGTGCGAATCAATCCTGAGTGTTATTCGCAGCGTGTTTAGGTTACTGTGTAATGCACTAGTGGTGTGAAGTGAGTGTTTTTGGTTTTCTTCATTATGGTAGAACAGCGTTTGCGTCCCTTACAAAAGGCAAGGAAACAACCGACTAGACGAGGACCCCTGCGTAAGCGACAGGGAAGACGGGCCGGAGCCAGGCGTTACCGGCGAAAATGCGAACACCTGGGCCTCAAGAACACGCGTATTCTATATTGGAACTGTGCTAGCGCAAAACAAGGAGGCCCGATTTTGGAAAGCCTGTCATACAGAAACGATATAGTAGCGCTTCAGGAGACGAGATTGGCTGCTAATTCACATTCACGGATTAAGAATTGGGCACACAGGCCCGTCTAATATTCTACCCTTCTATCAAGCTCTTTCATACATTATTTCTTTAATAACATAATTCAAGTCCAACTGAGAGCAGCAGCAATATAAAAGATATGCATTATAAAGGCATGGGGAAAATGCAAACATCAATACTACACGACTCAGTAATATTAAGGAATGGTGTAGCAATTACTATTAGCTATGTGGAATAATTAGTTAGTTAATTAATTAGTTAGTTAGTTAGTCAGTCAGTTAGATAGTTAGTTAGTTAGTCGCGGTTCCAACTTCACGGCAACAGGTCGTCCCCATTATGCTCCATTCCTGTGCAAGAGAATATCACACAAAATGCTCATCACAGCCAAATGTGAAAAGTGGAACAGACAAGAGTCTCGGCAAGCCAACAGCCCGCACAAGTACATTGTGCATAAAGCTGCCGCCAGAATGCCAACACAAAAGTCCTCCACGAAAAATACAGTTCATCTTCATGGAATCGGCAGTCACCATACATATTTCATTGACCCGGGTTTTAT
Organism: Cepaea nemoralis; assembly: GCA_014155875.1. NCBI lineage: Eukaryota > Metazoa > Mollusca > Gastropoda > Stylommatophora > Helicidae > Cepaea > Cepaea nemoralis. The sequence continues at coordinate 20,041 of JACEFZ010003147.1, forward strand.
CACACAATGCTGGGTCTCTTTCCGCAGGTAGATCCGCCGAAAGTGCCACACAAAGCACGAACTCCGTAGCTCCAGCGACAACTCCCAACGGTCTCCTGAAATATCCACTCGTGAACCGAACAGGCAAATCAGTCAATTTAGCGACAGCCGGCCATTTTTCCGAACATGCAGTTCACTGTGCAAACAACAGCGGACAGATGTAAAGCATTCGACACGAATCTCACAGCTTACAGTGTCGCACCATGCACTCACTCACTCAGTAGCAGGGAGACGGAACCATGTACCACCATTCCAACGTGAGGGAAATGCGAATGCGAACCGGCATAAATACGCTAGAAGACTCAACGGTTCAATTCCTAACCACCATGGTGGGACCGGAAGTCCTATGTGGAATATACTGGTCCTAGAAAACTGGCTGTTATACTAGAGTTGTATTATTATTATTATTATTTCTATTATTAAGGGTGAAGGTAAGCCACACTAAGATAGTGTTCTATTAAATTGCGATTATTTTGTTTTCGCTGGCTCGCTCGCTTTTAACTCAAGCGTAGTCTAACACACTATTTATAGCAGTGATGCACTGAATTTTGCGTGTGGGATAGTTGCCCCTATTAACAGTGTCCCTCGCCATCCAGCGAACTCACTCCGACTTCAGAGGTACTTGTAATTAACGTCTTAAAGTCAAGAACGACAGGTCAACATGTTAGTCCAGCTGTCCGGTGTAAGGGTTAAACCGCTAACCTCGGCATCAGCACACCGGATGTTTACGAACACTCATTCTTATCCATTCGGCCATGCGAACCTGCATTTGTGATTATATGTATAGGTATTGGTGATGTATTTGATTTCTTGTGGGAGACTGTTCCACAGCTGAGTTGCGGAGTAAGTTTATTTTGTTTAGTGGTCAAGCCGTTTGACTCGTGCTCCGAAGGTTGTGGGTTCCATTCCGGGCCGCGTCCTTCGGTTTACGAGTTAAATGTTTCGGGGACTCCTGTGGGTCGTCGCTAAAAGCTACGGAGTTCGTGCTTTGTGCGACGCTTTCCGTGCTGCGGAAAGAGACTGAGCCGTATGGGATAAGACTCGGTGCAATGAAGTCGACCCTATCGACTTTTAAGCGACTTTTTTGTTTTGTATAAGTTCACCCTAGGCTTCGGAATGTGATTTGATATGAGGTATCCAGTTTGCTTTCACCCATTAAATATTAAATTATAAATTCCTTTTAATGCTGTATATAGTCGTTAGTTTATTTGCTTATAAAGATGTGGTTTGTCCATCAAAAATGATGATGACCATTCATTTCATCCAGTGGCGTTGAAAATATAGAGCCGTGAGTTCTAAGATGGCCTATTTTGGCTCAAAATGTTCTTTGACAATGTGGGCAAAGAATGCTTGGCGTTCCAGGAGGGGGATCTCCTGCAGTGGTTTTTCTGTCCTGCCTTTTATTCACAGCTCTTGCAGTCCTGGTTGCGTCACAAGTGACTGCACCATTGCGTGATAATGTACGCCACGAATTTCTGTATTTGGCAGCAGTCTTCCAGGTGTCATGATGAATTCCAAAAGCTTTCTGTGAGATTTTCAGTGTCTTTCCAGCGTTACGTACTGCCGTCTTGGGAGCGTTAACCACAACGTAGCCCACCATTAAAACAATCGTGTAGGGAGCCTGTGAACTGGCGTGCGAGTTAAGTGACCAACCTTGCGAACCTGATTCTTCATTAGTAGAGTTTGGATACTGGGCATGGACACTCTTTCTAGGTCTTAAGTGTCTGGGAATTTGTCTTGCTATTTAATCTTCAATAGCTTCCTCAGGCAGACTGTGTAGAAGTGTTTTAATTGCCTAGCGTGTCGCTGATAAACAGTCCAGGTTTCACAAGCATATAGCAATGTGGATATTACAACTGCTTTGTAGACTTTCAGCTTTGTTTGCAGGCTTATTCCATTTCTGTCCCGCACATTCTTGTACAGCCTGCAGGCCTTGGAGATTCTTGCTTTCACTTCGTCATCAATTGTGGCAGCTTGTGAAACTGCATGAACTGCATGTTCGGAAAAATGGCGGGCTGTCGCTAAATTGACTGATTTGCCTGTTCGGTTCACGAGTGGATATTTCAGGAGACCCATGGGAGATGTCGCTGGAGCTACGGAGTTCGTGCTTTGTGTGGCACTTTCGGCGGATCTACCTGCGGAAAGAGACCCTGCATTGTGTGATAAAACTCGGGTCAATGAAATCTGTATGGTGACTGCCGATTCCATGACGATGAACTGTATTTTTCGTGGAGGACTTTTGTGTTGCCATTCTGGCGGCAGCTTTATGCTCAATGTACTTGTGCGAACTGTTGGCTTGCCGAGACTCTTGTCTATTCCACTTTTCACATTTGGCTGTGAGGAGCATTTTGTGTGATATTCACTTGCACAGGAATGGAGCATAATGGGGACGACCTGTTGCCGTGAAGTTGGAACCGCGACTAACTAACTAGCTAACTAACTAACTAACTATCTAACTAACTAACTAACTAACAGCCAAGAAATGTGCATTTGTCCACAACATTTAGTCTACAACCATTCACTTTGATATTCGGCAGCGTGTTATTAATCCATGGAGCTGGCTGGTACATAACTACAGACTTCTCTAAGTTGATATTTAGTCCAAAGTTGTCATAGGCATATGAGAAAGCTGAAACATTGTTTTGCATGTCTGCCTCTTAGTTGGCATATAGAGCGTGGTCATCAGCAAACAACGGTTCTCTGACGGTGTCGCTGTAAGTTTTGGTTTGAGCTTTGAGCCTTCTGAGATTTAACAACTTTCCATCCATGCGGTAGTTGATGTCTATACCAATGTCGTCGTTCTCGAAGGCATTCATCAACATGGCTGAAAACATGAGGCTGAACAGTGTTGGTGCCAGGACACATCCTTGCTTCCCTCCATTGGTGACAGGAAAGGGTTCAGACAGTTCACCACTTTCCTGATCTCTTTCCTGCATACCATCATGAAATAGCTGCACTATTTGGACAAACTTTCGTGGACAGTCATATTTCGCTATAATCTTCCACAATCGTCCTCTGCTGACTGTATCAAAAGCCTTTATAAGATGAATGAAAGTGGAGAACATTTCGGAGTCCTGTTCCTGACATTTCGCTTGCAGCTGCCTTGCAGCGAAAATCCTGCCAACAGTTCCTCGTTCTTTCCTGAAGCCACATTGGCTCTCAGGAAGAAGACCTTGATCGAGAAGTGTCGTGAGGCGATTGAGAAGAATTCTGGCGATTACCTTCCCTGCAATTGAGAGCAAGGAGATGTCTCGGTGGTTGTCACAGGATAGGCGGTTTCCTTTATGTTTGTAAAGGTGGACTATTGACGCTTCATTGAAATCTTGTGGCATGGTCTCGTTCACGAATATGTTTGTAAAGACTTGTGAAGCGGCTCTATTAGGACCGGCCTACCTGCCTTGTATATCTCTGCCAGGATGGAGTCAGGACAAAGCGCTTTACCTCTGGAAAGTTGCTGGATGACTTTGTTTAATTAAACAATGGTTGGCAGGTCATCAAGAGTATCATTGGTGGGAACTTCATGAAGGCAGATGACGGATTCATCATCGAAGAAGGATGTTGCATTTAAGATAGTGCTGAAATGCTCTGCCAAGCGTTGATGGATTTCTTTCTTATCGATGACCAGTGTTCCCCCATCTGCGCTGAATAGGGGAACTATGCCTGGTGATGTAGGACCATAGACTGCTTTCAGTGAGTCGTAGAAGTTTTTTCAAATCATGTCAGTTATCAAAGCCTTGAATTTCATCAGCTTTGTTGCTCAGCAAGGAGTCCCGCATGTGCCGAAGTTTCTGCTGCACTACTTTCCGAATGTTATTGAAGGCATTTTTTTTTACTTCGGGTCATTCAAATGTGCCTCGAGGAGAAGATGTTTTTCGGCCACCAATTGGTTAATGTCTTCGGAATTTTCATCAAACCAGTCTTTATGCTTTCGGGGGCTGGACCCAGGATTTCCATAGCTGTGTTGTAAAGTATGTCCTTTAGGGCTCTCCACTGTTTTCCGCATCCTGTTTAACTGCAGCATTGGGCTTGAGGCGGTTTTCCAGCATATCCGCATTTCCATCATATTTCAGCTGATTGTTGAATTTTTGGCAAGATTACGCTCAGTAGTTTGCCATGCTTTCTGAGCGGCCGGCTCACATACCCCGTAAGTTATCGACGCGATTCGAACCACTGCTGATTCTCACCGTCGTCACGTTACTCACGAGAGTATACGAGATTACGGAGAAAAGTCCCTAACCTCTAGGCCAGGTAGCCGGCTCATTACATATACATTATTCATATTCGAAATATAGTTATTACATTATATATACATTAAAATCATATTTGAAATATAGTTATTACATGACATATGCATTACATACATAATATAAAATTTTGCAGCGACTGGAAAGTTCAGTGGTAGGAGAAACAGAGTTAGACGGAGAGAAACTGTGCAGGCTGGACTGGAGCGGTGGCATGGAGGAATAGTATCTGCAGAGTTGAATCTTCAGAATACTACAGAAAGTATTCATCCAGCTAATCTTCCGAGGAGATGACGTAATGCAACGTCTGCGGGACCGGCTCACCACAGCAGTCGAGCGAACATTCTGTGCTGCAGCTCTAGTCATCAGGTACAGAAACACACCAATCCCAGTCCCAGCAGTTAAAGAACCTGTAGCTTTGTACGCCAAATCAAATTGTATTTACCAATTTACATGCAGATGCGAGGCCATCTACATAGGCAGAACTGAGCGACAGTTACATTGCAGGGTTTCGGAACATATCCCGAATTGGTTGGACCAGATACTACACACAGAAGATGGTAGCCTAGGCAGGCCAACACACCGGAAAAGTCTGGCTTCATCGGTCGGGAGACACGTGTTCGAGAGTGGGCACGTGGTTGAAAGAGACAGTGCCTTCCGTGTGTTGTTCAACACACAAAGTAGTCGATTGTTAAAGTTTGCTGAAGCTATTCTAATCAACCTTCGTAAGCCGTCCTTGTGTAAGCAGAAAGACATGTTAGTCAGTGGTAGACAATCGACATTACTGTGAGAACATGTGTATATTTCAGTTTGAAGGATTTATCTAATTAATTCACGTAAGTTGTGTGATTTCTGCAGTATGTACCTGACGAGATGCAGCGAAATATGCCAGGCAATAAATCGTGCAATCTATTGTTTGTGTCTTCGTTATTCAAAATGATAGAATGTTATGGCAGAGGTGACCAGTTTCAAATATGAGCAACTGTTTGGAAAAGCATTGAATACTTTCAGTTGTTCGTCTTAAAACGATTAAAGAAAATTTAATAGATATAAATCTTCTACATAGAAATATGTTCGGTGTAACTTACTTGAGGACTGCCGGTAGACACTGTTGAGTACCTTATGTAGATTTTGCTTTCTGAATGGATTGAAGAAATCATGCAGATCACCAGTCTCATCTCGTTCATCTGCGGTGTTGAGTGCTGTTCCGATGCTCTCAGTCATCGAATTGTCAAACGCCAATGTTTCCGTTGTCAGAGTCTCTGTTGATGGGAGCCAATAATACGTATCAACATTCCATCAATATTTATAACAGACAAACTGCTTCATAATATTACACATTCTAGTTGGTCATTTCTACGTCTGTGGCTTAAAGTTTGGTGATGCGGTGTAGCGTAACGCTAGCTATTTGATAGATTTCTCACACCAAAGTAGCGACAAGTAGACTTTCAGAGAAAGAAAGACTATTCACTGCCGAAGACAAGATCGAATTGGCTCGGACATCTAGGCATACGAAATTACAGACCCCAGAAGTGATCTTGTATTCTAACAGTGACCAGGCTGAAGAAGTGCAGGGAACAACATGACTATAGTTTAGACCGTAGACATAGTTATCCTGCTACAATGTGCCTGGGAAATAAAAGAGCCCCTCCTCCCCCAGTCTTACCATTTCTCACAACTCGGAGATAGGAAGACAAATAATAAAGTTACAAACTTTCGCTCAGTCACATTATATCACTATCTTAATCGTATATACTATGCTTACATTCGTTTGGTTTTAAATTATCAATTTACAACATAAATTTATTTAGAACACACAGAGTGCCCTCCAGTAGAGGTACACCAATACATATCAGGGTATTGCAAATAATACAGTTTTCCTAAACTACTATATTGGATCTCCTGGTGGTCCAGCGTATTCGTAGGTTGTAGTGCAGACAGTTAGTATTTTAGATTCTTGGCCTATGCGCAATAGCCTTAGTTGAATGTGGCTAGATAAGTTATGGGTGGCAGACAGGTATCGAGCAACTAAACTTTTCCTCCTTGTCCCCCTGCTGGAATTCGTGTTCTTCACGGTCATGTCTCTGCTTTTTTTTCAAGGCGAATATGCAGTTACGAAGCTCTGTAATGGATGCTTAGATTCAGGCCTGGGTCTGGAATTATTTTATAAGTACTGTTTATGTTTGTACATATATTGCTGAACAATGTTAAGGATTTACTAGGCACTTAATACGCATAAAGTTCACTTAGTAGGCACTAGCCTATGGTGCCTTGTAAGAATAGTTAATTCACAAACAACGCTTATGATCTTAGGTAGTTGATTGTTGGTCGGTTGTAGATGTTGCTGCCAGATATAGCTTCTATCAGCGATTAGGGTTACAACAATCTGAAATTACAGTACATAGCGACAACTGGTGAATACTCTGTCGTAGACCGTTCAATTCATATTTTCAGGCCGAGGGCGCAGTGCACAGCCTCATCAATCATATGTAATCCAAACAATATATGATCCCTACATGTAGTTATATAGACGGTCACCCTCACATGTAATTCACTCGACATGTGATACATACATACATTTGTATAGACGTTCACCCTCACGTATAATTCATAAGACTTTGTCAGCGAGAGTATAGTCTGGTTGGTGGACAGACTTATCTCCCGACCTCCGGTCACCAACATGGCGGTTAGGCGTTGAATCGCTAAGACCTGTGGCATGTTTATGCTTGCAGCTACGGTTTGCAATCACATTTTCCTCATGTTGGACTAGTAGTACATGGTTCAGTCGCCCTGCAACTGAGTGAGTGCTTGGCGACACTGTGAGCTGTGAATTTCGCGGGGAATGCTTTTACATCTGTCCTGTACAGTGACATGCATGTTCGGAACAATGATGGCTACCGGTTGTTGCTGAATATACTGATTTGCCTTTTCGGTTCACGGGTGCATTTTTCAGGAGACTCCCAGGAGTCGGCGCTGAGCTGCGAATTTCATGCTTTATGCGACACTTTCTGTGGGTTGCCCTGCGGTAAAAGACCGAGCCATATGAGAAATCCCGGGTCGATGAGGTTTCTGGTGACTGCCGGGTCCATCGACAATGAACTTTGGTTTTCGTGGATTAATTTTTTGTTGGCATTCTGGCAGCGGCATTATGCACAGTGTACCTGTGCGGGCTGTTGGATTGCCGAGACTCCTGCCTATTCCACTTTTCACATTGGACAGTGGGGAGCATTTTATGTGACATTCACTGGCACAGAAACGGAGCAAAATGGTGGGACCCGTTGCCGTGATGTTGGAACCTCGACTAACTTACTAACTAACTAACTAACTAACTAACTAACTAACTAACTAACTAACTAACTAACTAACTAACTAACTAACAGTCTTCCCTCCCAGATACACCGAAATTATAACAAATGGCGAGTCAGCCTTTCTACGGAAATGGTTAATATACAAGAATTGTTATAGAACCTACTACCAGATCAGAATAAATATATATATATGGATATATAAGATAGCCCCGTGGGAAGTATATGTCCTCTAACCCCTCTTGTCGAAAATATAGACGCGGTGTGAATTACAGAGGCATTTCACTATTGAGTCATACTGGGAAAATATTTTGCAAAATTCTTGAAAAAAGATTCCGAACTATTATAGAACCCCAGTGTAATATAATTGTAGCGTCTCTACAATCCCCTAGTATTGACGCTTTAAAAAACAATGCCCTAGTATTTACTGTTTAAATACCTTACTTTGGGGGAAGAAAACAGCGCTAGACTGACCCTTGGGACAGCCAAATTTATGTGAACCTAATTTAAATCCAAGCACCGAGATTGGTCAAGTACCTGGCCAAGACTGGCGCTAGATTGAACAAACAACAACAACAACAACAACAACAACAACAACAACAACAACAACAACAACAACAACGAAACTTTATTTTCTAAGGGTTAAGAATTGGGCACGGAGGCCCGTCTTACATTCTGCCTTTCTATCACTCTCTTTCATACATTATATCATTCACCCATCATTCAAGGCTAACTGAAAACAGCAACAATATAAAAGATATTCATTATAAAGGCATAGGAAAAATGAAACACTACACAATCTCAGTAATAGTAATGACTGGCCTACCAAAAGGGGACTGGCTGTTACACCAGGATTTTATTATAATAGGGATTAGTAGCCATTCAGCCAGAGAACAAAGACCTAACAGGTAGCTGGCCGCACGAGGAAGGGCAAAATGCCCGACATATATGAATCTCTGCAGCCTAGGTACGTTGAATATGCATTATGAATGTGTAATCATGTCTTTTGATAAGGTACATATATCATTGTGTAAATAAGAATTTTTAGAATTTCATAAGGCAAAAATTCATGCGAACGATTGCCTGCATGATTATTTTCTACTAAGCAGTCACAGGTTACCTCGCTGTCAAATTTTCCTATGCTTACAATTTCAAACTCCTATGTTTAAATTACTCTATGCATTGTGAAACTATCTCACTATCAATGCCTATAAATCTGCAAATATCCTATTTGCTGTAGACTGTTCACTCCAAGGACATTTCAAGAACTTTCTCTCCATGCGGAAGAATAATATTATATCTTATGGAAAAGTTCATGTTGGAGAGATAAGTCGGCTTATCTGTATCTTGAGCTATCGTACAATTTCAGTACAATCTTCTTGTTTACATATTAGTAACCACACAATATGTGTGATGGACATGTAATCCTTTCATAAATAAGTAAGGGAAATGCCATGTTTGGGAAGGAAAATCTCAAGGAAGAAAGAAAGACAACGCATTATATATATATATATATATATATATATATATATATATATATAATATATATATATATATATATATATATATATATATATATATATATATATATATATATAGACGCATATATATATATATATATGTCTGGCAGGACGTGCCTTCTGTACACATTGCATCATGGTTGTAGGCGCCTGGGTTAATATTATGTTCAGAAATTGCCAACAACATTCAAAACACTTACTCTGTTGCAGAAGTATTCCATAAATAAGAACACTTCTTACAATAGCAGCAATTGGTGAGTTATATACACCTCAACGTTCATTAACCACATGCTGCTAAAGGCAGGTGGAAGAAGACTATCTAGTCTGGTCTTATGACTGGATGAGTGGGAGAAGTATTCCATGAATGACCTCTGTATTATCACTATCTATATGATTAGAATTGGTAGTATATGAGGGATTCATATATTTTCTATGTTATGGGAATTATGTATTCTATTCATGATTGTTATTTTATTGCTGGTGTAAAGAGTATACATTTTAATCTTACCCCAGTGGAGACATGATTGGATAATGTAAGAAGCCGTGTGTATGTCAGTACCACAAGAAGAGAATGTTGACTGGTATGGTTGATAGCCTTTGGCCTAATGCTGATTACACCTAATGAAAGTAGACGAGGAGTTCTGGGAAAAAGGCCTTGTCTCAGAGATGCTTGTCATGATAGTACAGGTGTGATATCAAGATGATTGGATGGTTAGGAACCCTCAGATCCATCAAATAGTCCCAGTAACAACCTCAAATAGGGATACTAAGTGAGGATATACCCTACTGACATTTAGAGTTGAAACAACTCTACACACAGTGACAAGTGACAAGAGAAATTGGAAAGACGCTCCTATCTCCTTCTCCTTTGGTTGTTTGTATTTGTGTTGTGAAAATGTTATCACAGCACAAGGTTTTAATGCTTGGGTTTGTGTTCTTTTGTCATTCCCAGCTCTAGAAAGAAGCAGGCGATGGTTTTGACAGTATCACTATACCGGCTCCTGGGTCAACAGTCGGTAGTAAGTGATAAATGGAGAAACATAATAAACCTATCCTGAACCTACAAATAAACGTTGACTGCCACAATTATTAGCTGTCTTAGCCAGCAAAATACATGGGTGAAGATGATCGACACTACGCGATTGATATTCCGACTTGTGTCACAATATCCAGGACGGACTTCCTTATCAGAATGTCGACACGGATATACCTAGTACACAGATATCAATAGGATAACATGTTTTACTTCTGGGAGGTACCACGTAACGCACCATCAATCAGCAAGGTCAATAAATCTATGGGAGTTTAACCAAGTTTAAGAAAGCTAACAGCAGAGAGAACCCTCTAACTGCTGTTATAATCCCAAGTTCAAAGAATACTCACAAGTATTCTCCTTCGACACCTGTCATACAGCGGCAAAATCAACGCTAGGTTCTATATATGAACACCAATGGGAAGTCACTAAAACACACTATGATAAAAGTAAGTTCAACACCAAGTCATAGACCTGAACTCCAACTGAAAGACACAAATCATCAACACCAGGTCCTAGACCTAAATACCACTGGGAATACACTAAAATGCACCATGATAACAGCAGGTTCACACGAGGTCCTAGAACTGAATACCAATTCAAAGACACTGAAAGAAGCTTGTGGAGTTAATGTTATACACATACAGCAAAAAATAAATCATCTGACTGTCTGCGACTCGCAGTTTGTGTGCTGGAATTCTTCTTCTTCTACTGATGTATGTGCAGATCAATCCTGGACATAGTCACAGATGATACCAATGAGTTACTCTCAGCATTGTATGTTCCTAGACTGGACTGGACACTTTGCTGGTCCCATGTCGGCCTGATTGCCCATCATCAAGTGTGGGATGGCTTATAGACTGGTGACAGGATGTGGATAACCCTCTTGTACATAATTGAGATTCTGATATAAGAAGCAGAGAAACTAGACAGCTGTCAACTTTTCATCGTATATGGTGATAGCGGGAAGTACCTTCCACCAAAACGTAAGTGGAATTCATGAAAATTTGACTAACCTAAGCCTCAATTTCACAAGGACACAGAGCCTACTTGCAAGAGAGTATTCATTCATCCAGCCCCTGCAGATAGGGATTCTGTGCACATTATATTCCTGGATATTATGGATTAAAATATATTCGCCAGCCAATTACAAGTGGCCATAAAAGTGTGAACACAACTGAGTGCATTTATTTCGGTCCCACAGATAATGGGAATGTGAACTACAATACATTGGAGATGAATAAAGAACAGTACAACAGGACAGTAAAGAACAACATAATTCTAAATAATTAGTTTAGTATTATGTAGGGAATGTGTATGCTTAGTTTAGTATACTGACACCATTTCATTAATGTTTTTTTTAATATAAGAATTGTAAATGGTGTGGAAAACAATTGTTTTTATATGTTAAGTTTTCCTGAACTTAGACCATTGATTTGTTACATCTGTAATTGGGTCAAAACAGCAGATGGACAGAGAGGTAGAGCACTATTTTGAGCTTTACTCAAGTGAGACCAAATTAGCGGATGATGCTCTCAACGCCATAGAGGCTCTACCAATTCTTGACCACCTGGACACACTTCCCACCATAACAGAAGTTAAGTGTGCTATAAATGACTTGCATCTGGCAAGGCTCCAGGTAAGGATCGGATTCCAATAGAGGCTATCAGGAGTGGGCAAGACACACTCTCTCTACAGATCCACCAGCTAATAGAGCTATGCTGGCGAGAAGGACAAGTCCCACAGAATTTCAAAGATTCAAGCATCATAACACTGTACAAGAACAAGGGCTATCGGAGTGACTGCAACAACTATAGGGGTATCTCACTTCTGTGTATTGTTGGAAAAGTATTTGCCAGAATTGTTCTGCGCAGACTTCCAAGTCCTAGGAGATCAAGTTTACCCTTAATTACAGTGTGGCTTTAGACAGAACCGGTCTATCATTGATATGATATTCTCATTGCGACAAATTCAAGAAAATGCCGTGAATAGAATCAACCACTGTTTATTGCCTTCATCGACCTCACAAAAGCATTTAATTTGGTCAATCGTGATGGTCTGTTCAAGGCACTAAAGAAGATTGGCTGCCCACCAACTCTTCTGTCCATTGTGGAATCGTTCCACACAGGCATGAAGGTGTCACGGAAATTCTTGGAGTTGTCGATCGATGAAAGACTGTCACTCCATTCGTCTACAGGCAGCCGCAATCCTTTGATGTTGGAGACAGACTGTCCTGATGAAAGTCGGCAAGATCTTTTGTTGTGGGGAAAAGATTCTCCAGATCACAGGCCGGCAAGACGTTTTGGAGTACCGGGGACAATTCCCCAGATGAAAGCGGGACAGCCGGCCAGTTGTTTACATCGATTCGGAAAAGGAGATTAAAAAAATATATTCGCCGGCCTCAGTGTCTAGTCAGATTTGTGACGTCATTTAGACACAGTATTAAAACAGTCTGGATAAACACCTTTGGCGGGAGTCGACCAAATGTTGTGAGGCAACAAGGACGTGTGTGATATTCCGGGTTTGATTATGGAGAGAAACTACAGTGTCTTATGTTGATTTACATCGGCAGACATTTATTTATTGTGTGATTTCGTAGTCTCGATTTCAAACAGGAATAAATATATGGTATTTAATTAAATAGACCCAAATTAGATGATTCTTAGGAATCGAGTGTAGTAATGTGCGTTATGAGAACGTATTATAGGAGCGTCGGCAGCAGTAGGCTATTGCGTTGCTAAAACTAGCTAGTGTGAGATATCAATTAACTCAGTGAGTTAAGAACAATGTAGTGGGATGATATTTAGGGAGATTGAGGATGGTTGGGGGGATAAAGGAAATGTCAAATAGTAGGATCTTCCAGTAGGGTATCTACTGGGTTTCTGCACTTTTCCTTTAGTCTTTCCTTGTCTTACCATGACCCAGACCGCTGTGATGAGCTCCTCTGACTTATGACAGAGCTTAGTTCTCTGTTATATATCTGAGTGCGGCCGTCGGCCTACACTCACCTAATGAAGGTCGGAATCGGGTTGCTCTCACCAGGTGTGTTCTCTCTTCAACAGGTTCCACTATGTTTTCCAAAAAGCTAGCAGAAAAGTCATAGAAGAAGAATATGGCTCGATCATTGAAGGCAGTTTTTACTCAGCGGCTTTTGCACTGGGCCCATAATCCAGAGGGTCTACAAGAACCTGGCCTCTGCTGAGCGGGAACCGATGATCATATACGAGTGATTCCTCAGTGGTAGTTCTCATCATAGTAGAGTGAAGATACTTACAATACCACCAGTAACAGGAACAATAGTAGTTATATAGAGAACTTGAAAATTAACATTGTGTTTTCCAAATGGGGAATTCTTGTGAGACATTACCAATTAACATTGTGTTTTCCAATTGGTGAATTCCTATTAGAAATTAACTACAAACATTTAGTTTCAAAGTGACAGTAAACATTATTTTACTGTACAAGGGTTATCAGATCACAGAACTTTTAGTGACATATTAGTTACACTGTGTGTGTCAGATTCATGGTCAGTATTGGACTATATCCACTATTGGTGACCAGGCATCCGGACTATCCAAGAGCCACTGGAGGAAGTCGACACCTGGCCGGAGAGACGCATCTTTTGGTGAGGTCCCTCTGTACTTGATCTATGGTGCTGTTGTGTGGCCATTACTGTGAGGAAAGCAGACTTTGCTTCTGAGCTGTTCGGTCTGATTCTGCATACACTCTAGATAAGTGTTTCCCAACCTTTTTTGTGCTATGCCCCACCCAAGCCTTTCTAAACTTATTATGCCTCCCCCCCCCCCAACATATACATTATTTTTAATATTCAAAAATTGAAATGTTCACTAAAGAAACTTGAATGATAGGTTTTGGGAAGACATCACTAGGAAATTATTGAGCAAACACAGTAAGTAAATTTTCAAAACATATAATGGAGAACTACAATATATAAAACACTGATTAGACCAGGTATGCTATATGGCTCTGAAACCTGGAGTACAACTAAAAGAGACGAATCCTTGTTACAAACCTTTGAGAACAAAGTCTTAAGACGCATCTTTGGGCCCATTAGGGATACACACAGTGGAGAGTGGAAAAGAAGAAGCAACAAAGACATTTATGATCTGTTTAAGTCCCCGCTAATCACTGGTATCAAGAAGGCTAATAGATGCAATGGCTGGGGCCTGTCAACAACTCAGGTGTGAGGCATAATCAGATTACTTCTCCCACACCACACAAAAACTTGCAAGTCGTGTGAGAGGAAATAAATGATACATTTTATTGCCGTTGGCTCTTTACAAGTACATAACAGTCGCTATCAAACCACACACAAAGCCACAGAATTGCCTATCACTAGTTTCCTAAACTCTAATGCTATCTCTATCTATTTGGTTACACAAAACTCCTATCAACACTAAACGAAGTGCTCTCTACAAAGTCAGTCCCCAGTCTGACGAGTTTGCTCGCGTGGCTACACACCACGCGGAAGGACCTTGGTGTGTCCTTCGGCTTTCTGCGTGCCGTTACCACTGGCACGCTTACATTAGTTGTCTTCTGTTGAGTGGCAATCGTGGCTATCATGTAGGCGCCGTGATTCTGTCGTGACCAGAGTGCTAACTATCTGGTCAACGTCTCCGTGTCTCATGAGAGAACTAGTTAATAGTCCCCCATTCTATCACCTACCCTGCCCTCATATCGGGGCACTGTATCACCTCTACTATACTTGAAGTTGACCACTCTTCCCGTTGGTATTCTATCTTGAGGCAGACCTTCGGCCTTTATATTCCGGTCTTTGACACACACCCTCCCCTCCTGTGTTGCGTCATCAACTTTGACTCGTTGGTTGTGACGCAAGGGGTTTCTAAAAAATTAGTGTATCTAATTTTTGTCAAAGACTGTAGATAACCTGGCTTTGGGTAACTCCATAGACTTCTACTGACTATTGTCACAGTGTAGTATCACTTTACTTGGCTACTGGCAATCGCCACAAACTTGTCTGGTTGGCGTGAGCCCTATTCTCAATCGCAATATTATATTAATTAGAGGTATGTCTGAACCGGACCGTTGTCTTATAAGACCTGCCCTCAAATAGTAAATTAACTCACTACCCATACAAAGTTGACTTTATTAGGGTCAACACATGAATTGCTTCATGTCCCCCATATAATATTACACAACCATTACCCAAGCTGTGTGCGACAGGCTTTACCTATCTCGCTTCCGCGTGTAAAGTTATCTTTCACTGTTAAGTTAGTGTTTCGTTGTCTATTATGTCCCCTGATCCGGAGTTATCTCCCTTTGATCTACAAAATATGTATGTAATTTATATGTTTGTTTTTCTGTTTGTTTGCGTGTTTGGATGTAATTAATACTATAATCTAACTTCTAACATGTGTATCTAACTATCATGTGTATGCAAGTTAGTTTTCAAGTGCCATAATTCGGTTAAATGCGGTCACAAACAAGTGTATAACACTAATTTGTGACTACGTTTCCGTCTTATGAGACTTAAAATACTTTCTTTAAGATCTAAACTAAACTACACACAACACATTCATCACAGCACATTTTCAACATTGAAAGTAAACATTTGACGCAGACAAAAAATAAAAAGTTGCGTTGAGCGGCAGAAACATCCGCTGACCGATCTCACTCTCTCTGGTATAATTTACATTCGCTCTCACTTTCACACTTCTGTCACACATCTTTCACCCTTCCAATTATTTAAAAACCTTGGAGTGACACTGTACAAGTTTGGCTCAGTTTGCGAAAGTTGAGCTTAATGACTGTGTGTAAATCGCTGCACGAGTCATGTATATACAAAGTATATCTGTATACAATATATTTACATGTAAGAGCAAGGGTTGATGGTTTGTACCCTGGTATTATGACCAACTCTATTTTACTGTAATAATACTCTAAAATATAATACTCTAAATACTAACGTACTAATACTACTTCTATAAATGTGTATTTAATGTGTTAACTCTTTTAATTTATTTTGCCACATTAATCCTAAGATATGCTTACATTAATCCTAATATTTATCTAATTTAAGGGATGTAATCTAATTATTTAAAATGGCATTGATGTGAGATGAGTTATGTACCTTTCTGAAATGCGTAATCTGAAATGTAATAAAATTGTAACTAATGTTTTTTAGATGCAACAAAAAATATATGACTGATATTCTTATCTAAATGGTGTAAATGATGTATGTTTAATTGTCTAATATTTTTATCCTATTATGGTGTAAACTAATCATAATACTACCTGATAATGTTGGTTAAATGGAATGGTTCATTAAGATGGAATAAACTCAACTGAAATGAAACAAAGTGGAATGTAATACACTAAATAGTACTATTCCTATCTAAACTACTATCTATTCCACTTTTACGGTAAGTAAGTGGGTAAAATAATGATTTATGTAAACTACTAAAAAAAAAAATGAAAACTATTTTATTTCCTAACTCTAAATGTAAATTAAAGTTACCTAATCTACCTATATTTTATCACTATATTAAACGTTATAATACATATCACAATAGGCATATATATACATGGTATTTAAATACCCCAGGTTAGTTGTTGCCCCAATGTTCAGAAATTGCTTTCATTGGCTTTTCATATAATTACACTTGTCCTGGGTATATTAAATACATTACACAGTCATACTTGTGTTCTATGGGTATTGCACCTGTAGAGTTCGCTTTGTGTCGTAGACCGTTATTTTCGTGTCTGTATTTATGGACTGTTCTGACACTGTTTTTCTCTGCTTAACACAAATGATTCACCGGAAACACATATGGAGCTTAGTAAATAACGAGCTGTTCCAGTTCACACGGTGATATATTTGTTATTCGGAGCACAGTTCTTCTTTTGATGTCTACGGACACATGGTAGATCACTGTTCTTAGTACCTAGTTTAGCTCATAATGTCTATGTATTCATACAATATTTTACATAGAATATTATACTGTACTAACTTAATAATTATTACTCAACACTCTTATGTGGATCTCTGGTATTTCTACCTCAGATGGTCGACTAAGGGTATCAGCCAGAATGTTGTCCTTACCCTTAATATGTTCTATACTAAAAGTATAGTTTTGAAGTATAAGCGACCACCTGTATATACGGTCATTCCGATGCACACCACTTTGTATGACCGTGATTGGGGAGTTGTCAGTCTGGACAATGAAGTGAACACCCGCTAGAAATCGATGGAGCTTCCTCACCGCATAGATGACGCTTAGGGCTTCCAACTCTGATATGGAATATCTGGACTCAGCAGGTGTGATCTTACGGCTCACGTAGCAAATCGGGTGGAAGATGCCATCATAAAATTGGCCTAGTACTGCAGCGATGGAGATTCTGCTGGCATCTGTCCTAAGATAATAAACGAGCCTAGGATTAGGCAAGCGGAGGATTGGTACATTACTAAACAAGATTTTCGATTTTGACAATGCAGAAATTAATAATGCATCTTTGACATCTAATTTTACAGATGCTTTTAAAACATTGGAAAATACACTTGTAATTTCCGCTAAATTTGGTATGAATTTACTATAGTAATTTACTAACCCCAAAAGGCTTCTGACCTGCTTCTTTGTGGTAGGCATGGTCAGGTTCATAATTTTTGTAATAATTCTATTGTCAGTCTTAAGTTGACCTTGTGAAATGACATGACCCAAAAAGTCAATTTCTTTTAGGCCCAATTCAACTTTGCTCGGTTTGACAGTGAGACCGAAGAGTCGCAACCTATCAAAGACATGTCTTAGTTTCAGTAAGTGTGTTGTCCAGTCATCAGTATGGACACATATATCATCTATATAAGTCACTGTATTCGTCACTCCATGCAGTAGATCTCTAGTTAAGCGTACGAAAGTGGCAGGAGCATTTCGAAGTCCGAAGGGAAGAAAACGCCACTCGTAAAGTCCTAAAGGAGTTGAAAAAGCAGTGAGATGAATGGATTGAGTCTGCATAGGGACCTGCCAATATCCCTTAGTAAGATCTAATTTAGAAAAGATTTTGGAGGTGGACATGTCAAGGATAAGATCTTCGCAGGAAGGAATTGGTTCTGCGTCGATCTTAGTGACGTTGTTGAGCTTTCGATAGTCCACACACAGACGAATTGTGGAGTCTTTTTTCTTAACTAGGACGATTGGAAAGGAGTACTCAGATGTAGATTTCTGGATGATCCCACTAGCTTCTAAATTAAGAATTTCCTTATTTAGACTTTCTCTATAGCTGAGTGGGATAGAGTACGGCCTGCATTTGATAGGCTTAGAGTCCGAAAGAAGAATGGAGTGCTCGATTCTGTCCGTCCTACCTGGAATGTCAGAAAATATGTCTTTATACTCTGTCACTAATTGTACTAATTGTCGTCGTTGACTGTCTGTTAGTCCCTGTTCTATCTGTATGCTATCCATTGTCGCAGTCTTGTCTACAATGGAACAGGTAGTTCCATTCCGTCGTCGTCTACCTGATTCAGTACGGTGGTGGTGCTAAGTGCGTATTCTGTAAGCTCAATAGGTGTATGGATCTCGTCGGATTTGCCAGTCTCCCTAACTAGTGTAGTTGCGTTGTGTACGTCTGTCGTCTGATCACTAGATGTGGGTGCACTGTGTTCGTCTGTCTCTACTTCTGTCTCTTGTCGTGAAAAGTAAGGTTTCAGCATGTTGACATGGAATATCTTTAAGTGTCCGTTTATTGATATTTCATAGTCAACATCTGAAATTTTACGTACCACCTTGAATGGCCCTTGCCATGAGGTCAATAATAAATTTCGTTTGTCTGGAAGTAACAAAAGTATGTCTTGATCTGGTTCAAGATCAATTGTTCTTGCACCTTTGTTTGCATATTGGCGGTAGATTTGACCCTTCCTCTCCAAAGCTGCCTTAGCTATAATACACGATTTCATGATTTTGTCTCGTGTTTCTGTCACCATTTCATAAGGTGTTTTGGGGTGGGGATTTCAATGGAATTAGTTATTACCTGATGATAAATGGTTAGGGGTCCACGTGGGTTAGCCCCGTACACTAATTCAAACGGTGAGAAACCCGTGCTTGAATGGGGAATCTCCCGATAGGCGAACAGCACTGTTGGTAACAGTGTATCCCAATCAGCTGGGTTTTCTGCTGTCACCTTAGCCAGCATATGCTTAAGATCTCCGTTAATTTTTTCTACTATTCCATTGCTGGCTGGATGGTATGCTGTTGTAAAATGTTGTTTAATACCTAACATTTTTGTAAGGGCTTGCGTTGCAGCCGATATGAATTGAGTTCCACGATCGGATAATATGGTCCGTGGAAATCCGAATCGTGAGAACAGGTGTAGAAATACATTGGCAACGTCTTTGGAGGTGATGTATTTCAAAGCTACTGCCTCGACCCACCTTGAACAAAGGTCGACCATCGTTAATATGAAGCGATTTCCTTTGCTGGACACCTGATTCAGGGGTCCAACAATATCTACCGCCACACTCTCAAATGGCCTAGAAGCCAGTGTAGAAGGTTGTACTTCAGCTGTAGGATGTTTACCCTTACGTACTAATTGTTGACAGACATTACAAGAACGACAAAATAATTTTATATCATTGCAAAAACCTGGCCAATAAAAGTGAGCCTGAATTCTGGCCCTGGTTTTGTCGTATGCAAGGTGACCAGCAAACGGTGACTCATGTGCAATCTTTAGCACAGTAAGGCGGTGTTGTACAGGTAACACCGTTTGCTGAATCTCATGGTTACCAGTTGTATAATATCTAGTAAGAATGCCATTATTAAGCCTAAAGAACCATGATGCGTTTTTGGTCACTTTGGCTCTTTCTTTCAATAATTTTAAATATGGAGACACACTAGGATCAGCTTTCTGCTGTTCTATGAATTTCTGTCTGTTGGTATCATCTGTGCCAGTTGGAGAAAGCAACAGTAGTCTCTCATCTTGTAGTGTGTCTTGATGTTTTACAGTGTCTGCTCTGGTTGTTGCATTAGCTGCATTTAATCTTTCCCATGCAGCTATTTCATCGCTAGTACATTGTTTCAGTTGGGGTAAGCAACCCAAAATTAAATCAGTACAAGGGTTGTCAAGTATTGCACAAGTAAAGGTACCAGAAAGGAAAGGAGTGTTAATACGGGCTTTGGCCAAAGGGTAAATTTCAATGTTACCCGAAAAGGTTCGGCATTTGACAGAGTCACCTGTATAGTCATCTGGACTCACCAGTTCCTTTCTAAGACCAATAAGGGTGCTGCCGCTGTCCAGCAAACATTGGCATGGTCTATCGTTGACCATTGCATTGTGGAACACCAAATTGCCTCTGGAGGCTAATGCTGCATTCACATTCTCAGTTGAGAACGGTACTGTATGTCCACATTCTAATTTTCCGTCTGCATGAAATTGGTGACATCGTTCACAACTGTCAAAACTTAATATATCGTTTACACAACACACATCTTCAGATTGGTTAACAGGTAAATCATTTTCAACCTCACACTCAGTCTCACTACCACTATCAGAAGATGTATCAATCAAAATAGCATTGTTGGCTTTCATACGTTGGCGGCCCAGGCACTTATTTGAATAATGGCCGTAGCTGGAACAAAAGAAGCATTTGATTGCACGCCTGTATGCAGATCTTTTGTTTTGTTGCTTCTTAATAACATTTTCAAGATGCGCCGGATAGTTTGGCGATTTGTCACACATAGAATAAGTGTCATGCAAAAGTTGACAGTAAATACATTTTGACACTTTTCCTATCTTTCTTGTCAGTTTTCTGAAAGGGTTTTCTGTTACTCTGATAGTTTTTAGGTTGGTCTTTCACAAAAGAAACTACTTCAGAGTCATTTGAGGTCTTAAAAATATCTCTGTTAGAAGAAAAATATGCAGACCCTTTCTTTTCGAACTGCTCTATGTTCTCAATGTCTGACTGCTGTAAAAATTTAGCAAAAGGAGATGGTATAGTGGATATGACTTTATCCATGGCTATTAAATTTTTAAGTCTATCAAAGTCTTTTCCTATGTTAGCTGCTTTCAGCCACCTATTTAGTACACTCTGAACATTTGAGACGTAATCAATGAAAGTCTCACTAGGTTTAGGTTTTAAATTTGAGAACTGAACCTGATACCCAGGGGCATCAAGTAAAAAGTGTTGCATTATCCTATCATGGATGTACTGATAGTTAGATCTAAGATCTGTTGGTATTGATTCTATCACTTTAAGGGGCTCACCACTCAGGTTCTTCATATAAATCATAGCCCACATCTCTATTGGAACTTGGTGATATTTAAACTGATACTCGACATTTTCTGTCCAGGCTGATATGGAATCTTCTTTACAATATGGTTTGATAATATTTTTGTATTTGTTGAACTTATTTTCTTCTTGTTGACTTTTTAGTTTAGTGGCAGAGATCTCTGCGTGTGAGTCTACATCCATACCTTTCATCTTTAACTGTGTCTCTGATTCTACTTGTATTTGTTTTTCCTTAACTCTTGCCATTTCATCTATCTCTTTTTGCTTTAGTTCTCTCTCTTGATCTAATGTCTTTTGTTTTATTCTTTCTCCTGATCTAATTGCTTTTGCTTTAATCTAATTCCTTCTGTTTAATTTCCTTATCTGTTCTAACTGTTGTTGTTTAATGTCCAATTCTTTTTGCTTAATCTGTTTGTCATCTTCTAGCTGTTTTTGTTTTGTTATTTCAGCTAGTTGTGCCATCTCTTTTTGATGCTGTCTTTCTTGCTTCTCTTTCTCGTGCGCGTTCGTCTCTTTCTGCATCCTTTGCTTCTTTAAATTTCTTATCAGCATATTCGTCTAGCTCTTTACCTGTGTATTGCATTTCTTTGCCTGCTTTTACGAAATCAGCTAGAGTAGCCATGATGTTAGGTAATTAGCTAGCGTTGACCTACCCTGAACTCTTTAATCACTTATTTTTCTTTGATATGTTATGGTTATTAATATCTGAGCACTGCAAATTGTACTCTTTGTATATGACCTGAAAAATTTAATCCTGAAAAAAAAAACAGAGCACAAAAGTATGCTAATGCATCACAAGCTGAAAAAGAGATGCACTATTAATCACATTGCATGCCAAAAAATATTGAGTATACTCAACTTAATGTTCCCGAGAATGAGGAACACACTCCGGTAACACGGGTCACCTTCTTTGCCACTTCGGCACAGACACGAGTTTTCTAATTAGGTCACCTTTTTGGCACTTCGGCACACACACGAATCTTCTATTCAGCTGTTGTTCACCCTGGTTTACAGAGCAGCAACAATTAACAAATAGCAAACGACAGATTATTCGACAATTTGGTACAATCACAATGACATGCCCACGAACAAAAAAGAATATAGTTTACTTAATATTAAATTGTCAATGTCCTGTCTTCGTTCTAACGTATTATGCCTTTCGTCCCTAACCTAGTTTAATCTATGTAAGTGTTGTGCAGACCAAGTCTAATTTGCATGGCCAAAAGTAGTGCCATCGTGACGGTAAACAAAAGAAAATATACAAAAAAAAAATTCAATAATTGCTTTGAAATAAATAAAAATATATTAATATTGTTTAAATAAACAAATATATTCAATTACTAACTCAAATAAACAAATAATAGGTAATATAATGCACTGATTCAGGCGGGCAGCAGCTTGACGATTTGTAAACACTCCGATGCTGAATGCCAATGGCGTGGCACAACTGCTTGTCAATCGTACCACGTCAGAGGCGCAGCGCTATTTTTAGCTTGCAAAAATCGATAATGTTGCTGGCTGTGTATCGCTCCGCCAAGAATCATTTTTGATAGTTATTCGTAAACAAATCAATAATTACATGAATACATAAAAGAAAATAATAATATCAATACTTACAACTTTGAAGAACACATGATTTAAGTATATAATATTTTACTAAACACAAATAAGCATTATTTCGTCACGATAGGCACAGTTTCGTTAGCAACTTTGTCCTAGTCTGCACACGTCATCGTCACTGACACAAATTAAATTCACTACTTCACTATTTGTAAACTTAGTCTAGAGCCGTGGATGAGTGTATTAGCTTGGCTCTTTCGTCCAAGCCACACTTCTGACACCACATTAATCTTTGCCTGTCAACAACTCATGTGTGAGGCATAATCAGATTACTTCTCCCACACCACACAAAAACTTGCAAGTCGTGTGAGAGGAAATAAATGATACATTTTATTGCCGTTGGCTCTTTACAAGTACATAACAGTCGCTATCAAACCACACACAAAGCCACAGAATTGCCTATCACTAGTTTCCTAAACTCTAATGCTATCTCTATCTATTTGGTTACACAAAACTCCTATCAACACTAAACGATCTGCTCGCTACAAAGTCAGTCCCCAGTCTGACGAGTTTGCTCGCGTGGCTACACACCACGCGGAAGGACCTTGGTGTGTCCTTCGGCTTTCTGCGTGCCGTTACAACTGGCACGCTTACATTAGTTGTCTTCTGTTGAGTGGCAATCGTGGCTATCATGTAGGCGCCGTGATTCTGTCGTGACCAGAGTGCTAACTATCTGGTCAACGTCTCCGTGTCTCATGAGAGAACTAGTTAATAGTCCCCCATTCTATCACCTACCCTGCCCTCATATCGGGGCACTGTATCACCTCTACTATACTTGAAGTTGACCACTCTTCCCGTTGGTATTCTATCCTGAGGCAGACCTTCGCCTTTATATTCCGGTCTTTGACAGGGCATATAGAAAGATCGGAAGATAAAAGGGAAACAAAACTCGCTTAGACTCAAGAAATAAATGACCGTAGACACCGAGGTAGACCAAGAAGACGGTGGAGAAATAATATACATACAGACCTACAAGCACTTGGAATCAGCGACTGGCAAGAGAAGGTCAACCAGAGAGACAAATGGACACGGATTGTATCTGCAGCAAAGAACCTCAGTTGCTCGGAATGCTGAAGAAGAAGATAATGGAGAACTGCAATTCAAGTACACAATAATTTTAATGAAAGATTTGTCTACATTATTTTAATTATTAGTAATTATTTATTATTTAAATTTAGTGATATTCTTGCGCTTGATGCTTGCTGCAAAGAGATTTTATGTCAGGTTCCAGTTTAGTTAACTTCAGTGTCAAGTCTACCCGTTTTGTTATATCCAGCCGATTTCTTCCATTTTCGAATTGCCCCCCTTAACAATCGAATTGCCCCCCTGTGGGGGGGGGGGGGAGAGAGAGAGAGAGAGAGAGAGAGAGAGAGAGAGAGAGAGAGAGAGAGAGAGAGTGATCCAAGGACTGACGGGGTGACGGGGTGTTGTGGAAAGAAATCCAGAAGAACCTCAATATAATGATATGGGGTTAAAAGAATGTGGGTGTTGATTCCCCTCACGCCAGGGACGACACTTATTACGACAGAAGGGTATAATCAAGTTTGATGGTGCAACTTCTGAAGAGTTTGAAATCAGGAGTGGAGTTAAGCAAGGTTGTTTACTAGCTCCCACCTCTTTGGAATGTACTTTTCACTTCTACTGAAATATGCCTTTCCGTGATCAGGATGGTGGTATATACATTCACTCACGCTCAGATGGCGGCCTCTACAATGCTCAGAGATTGAAGGCCAAGACCAAAGTTAGGATGGTACTGATCAGAGAGTTGCTTTTTGCAGATGATGCTGCAGTTACGACTCACTCTGAGGAAGAATTGCAATGTCTACTATCTGCATTCTCCAATGCTTGTTCTGAATTTGGTTTAACAATTAGCAAAAAGAAGACACAGATTATGTCACAAGGTGCACATGGGGTACCATCAATCTTTATTGACGACGCCGAACTAAAGATGGTAGACCATTTTACATATCTAGGATCAGTGGTAAATAGCAAATTATCCCTAGATCAGGAAATCAACATCCGGAATGGTAAGGCAGCAACAACAATGAACAGGTTAAGAAAAAGAGTCTTGGAGAACAGGAAGCTTACTGCCAAAACAAAAGTCCTTGTCTATCAAGCCTGTGTCCTTAGTACTCTTCTTTATGGCAGTGAATACTGGACAACTTACTCACACCAAGAGAAAGTTTAAACAGCTTTCGTATGCGGTGTCTGCGAAGAATTCTTGGTATTAAGTGGCAAGACAAAATCACAAATACTGAAGTATTGGAAAGATCAGGTTGTGTGACGGTTTATTCCATGCTCAGTCTTCGTAGACTTGGATGGACAGGACATCTTAGGAGCATGGATGATGGTAGAATACCAAAGGACACCTTTTTTTGGTGAATTACAGATGGGTAAGAGATCTCAGGGTCGGCCTCTACTACGATACAAAGATGTGTACAAGCGGGACATGATTGATATAGGCATTGAGAATGCACATTGGGAGCAAGTCGCCGCTGAACGTGTTGCATGGAGGGCGAACATCAGAAATGGAATAAAGACAAAGGAGAAAATTATTGCAGATAAGTCACACACCGAGCGTGTGAGACGTAAGCTGATGCATGATGGTGGAAATGACCACCACATGCAGCCCACTGTGAACGGACATTTACAGCGCGAATTGGCCTTATCAGTCACATTCGCTACCGCCATAGGTAAAAGTTATTATGCCTTTTTAAAGCTCAAACTATCACCTCTAAAGACGGCAAGGTGCCAATGAGAAATGGGTCAATGGTAGTAGAACCTGTAAATTTTATTATTTCGTATTAACCTCCAGGGAGAGTCTCTGTGGCGAAGTGGTCAAGCCGTTTGACTCGGGCTCCGAAGGTTGTGGGTTCGATTCCGGGCCGCATCCTTCGGTTCACGAGTTAAATTTTTCAGGAGACTCCTGTGGGTCGTCGCTAAAGCTACGGAGTTCGTGCTTGGTGCCACGCTTTCCGCGCTGCGGAAAGAGACCGAACCATATGGGATAATACCCGGTGCAATGAAGTCGACCCTGTCGACTTTTAAGCGACTTTTAAGTATTAACCTCCCGTTCATGTAGAATATTCATATATACAGTTAGTTCCATGTCCTTTACATGACGTAGCAGTCAACCCCAATATATTTTAGCTGTTGTGATTCCTGGGCAAGTTTACGTTCATTAGTTTGCCATTGCTTTCTGAACGACGGGAACCCTACCATTTTGATTAAAACTGGTACTACACACACACACACACACACACACACACACACACACACACACACATACACACACACACATTCCACACACACACATTCACACACACATTCACACACACACACACACACATTCACACACACATTCACACACACACCACATACACACGCACACACACACACAATCACACACGCACACACACACACACATTCACACACACATTCACACACATTCACACACACACTCACACATTCACACACACACAAAGAGAAGGGGATGGTATTGCAACGACTTCGTCACGTGTGCACATTTACATAATTCCCCAACATACGGTGTCAAGGGTTCGAAATTAGCGCTGACAATTTAAATGCAGATCGCTTTGCCTTGATTTCGATGGTTTGAGACGTCGGCCGTTCAGAAAGCAATCGCAAAATTTACATTACCCAATAAAATCACAAATGTCCAATAAATGCAGGGAATTCATTACAAAGTCATGTAAAGGACGTTAAACTGATTTTATGATGGTGATTATTCATTCATTCCCAGTATTTTATCTTGTACCGTTAAGTTAGGATGTACATCAGATTCAAGAGTCGAGCAGAAATTCTCCAGCCACACAGATTTGAATTTCTTTCGACTTGTTCTTTTCTCTCTTGTTTGTAAAATTGTTTTTCCCCATCAAGTTCCAGCCGTGCATCCACAGCGTGTGTGGCCAGAAGCCTTTCACTTCCAGGTAGCCATGTCCACGCCTATCACTTTCTTGTCTTGTTTGCACGTATCTCTGTGATTGTTCATGCATCTTGTCAACGTTTTGACAGATCTTTCAAATATGCTCTTTTATCATGCGTCGTACAGTTATTAATTAATCATACATTCTTCGCAAAGCAGCGTCGTGTACGTTGTAATTTGGCCAGTTGTGACAAAAATTTTGCATTTGTCACTGCCCTTCCACAAAATGCCAAGGTTCTCAGATAGACCAAAAAAAAAAAAAAAAAAGTAAAAGAAGAAGAAGAACAAGAAGAAGCAGCAGATGATGATAATGATGATGATCATCATGATCATGATCATGATGACGACGATGATGACGATGATAATGATGATGAGAGTATCATTTTCAAACGTAAAGATAACTGAAGTCTTTACTTACGATCGTCTTCCAATGGATACCAATAATCGTCTGTAAGTCGCTTGGCTATCATTCTGAGTCTCTCTATTGGGACTCTGAAGAGATAAATACGCCACTTAGAACAATATAAATGAAGTAAATTATAAATTCAATTATTTGTATGGATCCACAAATGTGTGCGTAAAACGGCTGTGTTTAGTTTCGCGATTTATGCCATCTGGCTAGCTCTTTTGATGACAACGACCGGTGTTGAGGTCTTTCTTTAGCTCTTTATGAAAAGCTAAATGCATGTCCTTTACAGAACGAGCCATTCAACCCTAGAATTTATTGGCAGTTTGTGATTTACTAGTCAATTTCGGTTTAAGTAGTTTGCCATTGCTTTCATGCCATCGAAATAAACGCAAAGCGTTCTGTTTCCTAATTACCAGTGCTGATGTCGAACTCACGACTTCTGTGAGTGGAGGAATGTGAAACTATGTATAACGACCACTAAGCCATGAACGCTGACCACAGACTGGACTGTCATGTTGATTCAGTGGGCCAGTATACTTATTTATCTGCCGCGCTGTGACAAGAGAGGTTACGAACGCAATTCCGCATGCCGCATTCGAAACAGTTGCGAGAGTCTGTCCGGTCTCTCTCTACAGGGAACTTCCTGCTGAAGCTTTCAACTATTTGTTGATTTAGTTCACTTGTGATGGCACAGAGAGACGAAGACAACTAGTCAACATTCAAGGAAATTGTTCAGAAATGTACACAATGACTAAACGTGGCAAAATCACTACTGTCAGAAAGTTAGTTGCATATCCTTTACAGAACGTCGCAGTCAAGCTCAGCATTGTTTAGCTGTTCTTGATTTCAGTACAATTTTGCAGTAGTTTATCATGGCTTTCTGCATGACCAGTACTCATACCATTGTATGAACATCAGCGGAAGGCGATCTGCTTCCGAATCTCCCGCAGCTGTGTTTCGAACGCGGTATGCAGGATTACGCATTTCATGCAATCTAACGCTCTATCTTTGCACGCCAGATAGAGAGCACTGAACTGTTATATAAAAGTCATGTTTATATATAACTAGCTGACCCGGCCCGGCTTCGCCCAGTCCCTGGTGGGGAGCATCTCATTTAATTCATATAAGTAGTCATATGAGTTATCGTTCCCGTTACCGTCTGTCTGTCTGTCTGTCTGTCTGTCTGTCTGTCTGTCTGTCTGACCCGGCCCGGCATCGCCCAGCTTCTGGTGTGGAGCATCTCATTTAATTCACATAAGTAGTCATATAAGCTCCCGTTCCCGTTCCCGACTATCTATCTATCTGTCTGTCTGTCTATCTATCTGTCTGTCTGTCTGTCTTTCTGTCTGTCTGTCTGTCTGTCTGACCCGGCCCAGCTTCGCCCAGCCCGTGATGGGGAGCATCTCATTTAATTCATATAAGTAGTCATATAAGTTCCCGTTCCCGACTGTCTGTCTGTCTGTCTGTCTGTCTGTCTGTCTGTCTGTCTGTCTGTCTGTCTGTCTGTCTGTCTGTCTGTCTGTCCCTCCCTCTCTGTCTGTCTGTCTGTCTGTCTGCCTGTCTGTCTAATCATTTATTGGTTGCAGTTAGAACAACCTTAGGTAAACGAAGACCAACTTACAAAAAGCATTAGGAAGAGCACTTGAAAGATCTTTACATCTTCCCCAACAATTAACTTGGGTAAATGGAGCAGAGGCAGCAGCAGCAGAAGAAGAAGAAAAAGGAGGAGTAGGAGCTGGGAGGAGGAAGAGGGATGTGGAGGAGGGAGGAGGAGGGAGGAGGAGGAGGGAGGAGGAGGGAGGAGGAGGGAGGAAGAGGAGGGAGGAGGAGGAGGAGTAGGGAGGAGTAGGAAGGAGGAGGAGGGATTAGGAGGAGGAGATAGGAGGAGGAAGGAGGAGGAGGAAGGAAGAGGAGGGAGGAGGAGGGAGGAGGATGAGGGAGGAGGAGGAGGGGGAGGAGGAGTAGGGACGAGGAGGAAGAGGGAGGAGGAGGGAGGAGGGGGAGGAGGGAGGAGGAGGGAGAAGGAGGGAGGAGAAGAACGCAGGAGGAGGAGGAGGGAGGAGGATGGAGGAGGAAGGGAGAGGAAGAGGGAGAAAGACGAGGGAGAAGGAGGAGGGAGAAGGAGGAGGGAGGAGGAGGGAGGATGAGGAGGAAGGATGAGGAGGGAAGAGGAGGAAGAGGGAGGAGGAGGAAGAGGGAGGAGGAGGAGGAGGAATGTGGAGGGAGGAGGAGGAGGAAGTGGTAGAGGGAGGAGGGAGGAGGAGAGAGGATGAGGAGGGAGGAGGAGAAGGGAGGAGGAATGAGGAGGAGGGAGGAAGAGAGGGAGGACGAGGGGGAGGAGGAGGAGGTAGGAGGAAGAGGGAGGTGAGAGGAAGAGGGAGGAGAAGGAGGAGGAGGGATGAGGGGAGGACGTAGGGGGAGGAGGAGGGAGGAGGAGGAGGGAGTAGGAGGAGAGAGGAGGAGAAGGAAGGAGGAAAGAAGAGGAGTGATTAGGAGGAGGGAGGAGGGCGACGAGGTAGGAGGAGGAAGAGGGAGGAGGAAGGAAGAGGAGGAGGAGGGAGGAGGAGGAGAAAGAGGGAGGAGGAGGATGGAGGAGGGAGAGGGAGGAGGGGAAGAGGAAGAGCGTAGGAGGAGGAGGAGGGGAGAGGAGGACGAGGAGGAGGATTATAACGCATATGCCTGTAGATAACTGCAGCTAAAAGGTGGGTCTGTCTATCTATCTGACCCGGCGTGGCTTCCCCCAGCTCCTGGCGGGGAGCGTCTCATTAAATTCATACAACAAAAAAAAGTAACTTAAAAGAATGTCCTTCCACACACCATCCATTATTTTTAATGAAAACTGTTTTTAATCACCTACATGACTGTAGATAACTTCTTAAGCATAAAAAGATGAGTTACAATGTTATGCATTATGCATTATTTTTATGAAAACTTCGAAAATGCCTTAAAGATTGTATCATTATTTATTATAACTCATATGCCAGTACATAACTATAGACAAAGAGTTTATAAATCTTTGAAAACGATGCAACAATATGACTATAAGGTATAACGAAAAGTTATTACAAGTTATGCCCCTTGAAATAACTTTTCTAGAATTAAGTCCCCTTGCTATATAGAAATTATAATGAAAAATGAAAAATTAAATAATATTAAGTAAGTAGCCGATTTTACACTAAAACAATATCACAGTTGGCAGCGCGGGAATGAGAGGAAGACGTTCCTGTCTGTCTGTCTGTCTGTCTGTCTGTCTGTCTGTTTGTCTGTCTGTCTGTCTGTCTGTCTGTCTGTCTGTCTCTCTGTCTGTCTGTCTGTCTGTCTGAACCTGCCCGGCATCGCCTGGCTCCTGGTGTGGAGCATCTCATTTAATTCATATAAGTTCCCGTTCCCGACTATCTGTCTGTCTGTCTGTCTGTCTGTCTGTCTGTCTGTCTGTCTGTCTGTCTGTCTGTCTGTCTGTCTGTCTGTCTGTCTGATCATTTATTGGTTGCGGTTAGAACAACCTTAGATAAACGAAGACCAGCTTACAAAAAGCATTAGAAAGAGCACTTGAAAGATCTTTACATATTCCCCCAACAATTAACTTGTGTAAATGGAACAGCGGTAGCAGCAGCAGAAGAAGAAGAAAAAGGAGGAGTAGGAGGAAGGAGGAGAAAGAGGGTGGAGGAGGGAGGAGGAGGGAAGAGGAGGAGGGAGGAAAAGATAGGCGGAGAGAGGAGGAGGAGGGAGGAGTAGGGAGGAATAGAGGGGGGAGGAGGGAGGAGGGGGGGAAAGAGGAGAAGGGGGAGTAGGGAGGGGGTGGAAGAGGGAGGAGGAGGAGGAGAGAGGAGGAGGAAGGAGAAGGAGGGAGGAGGAGGAAGGAGGAGGAGGAGGAAGGAGGAGGAAGAGGGAGGAGGAGGAACGCAGGAGGAGGAGGAAGGAGAGGGAGGAGGAGGGAGAGGGAGGTGGAGGGAGAAGGAGGAGGGAGGAAGAGGTAGAAGTAGGAGGGAGAAGGAGGAGGGAGGAGGAAGAAGAATGATGAGGAAAGAGGGGGAGGAAGAGGGAGGAGGAGGGATGTGGAAGAGGGAGGAAGTAGAGGGATGAGGGATGAAAAAGGAGGAGGAGAGAGGAGGAGGAGTGAGGAGGTAGGAGGAAGAGGGAGGAGGAGGGAGGAGGAAGAGAAACGCGGAGAGAGGAGGAGGAGGGAGGAGGAGTAGGGAGGAATATGAGTTAGGAGGAGAGAGGAGGAGGGATTAGGAGGAGGAGGGAAAGAGGAGAAGTAGGGAGGAGGAGGAAGAGGGAGGAGGAGGAAGGGGGAGAGAGGAGGAAGGGGGAGAGAGGAGGAGGAGGAGGAGGTATTAGGAGGAGGGAGAAAGAGGATAGAGGAGGGAGGAGGAGGGAAGAGGATGGAAGAGGAAGAGTGGGGAGGAAGAGGGAGAAGGAGGGAGGAGGAGGGAGGAGGAGAACGCGGGAGGAGGAGGGGGAGGAGGAGGAGGAGGAGAGAGAAAGAGGAGGGAGGAGGAGGGAGGAGGAGGAGGGAGGAAGAGGTAGAAGGATAAGGAAGAAGGAGGAGGGAGGAGAAGGAGGGGGGAGGAGGAGGAAGAGGGAGGAGGAGGGATGTGGAGGGAGGAGGACGGAGGAGGTAGAGGGAGAAGGAGGAGGGAGAAAAAGGGAGGAGAGAGGAGGAGGGATGAGGTAGGAGGAGGAGGAAAAGGAAGGAGGAGGGAGGAGGAGGAAGAGGGAGGAGGAGGAAGAGGGAGGAGGAGGATGGAGGAGAAAGAGGAGGGAGGAGGGGGAGGGGAAGAGGAAGAGGGTAGGAGGAGGGGAGAGGTGGAGGAGGGATGTGGAGGAAGGAGGAGGAGGGATTAGGTAGAGGGAGGAGGAGGAGGGAGGAAAACGGAGGAGAGAAGAGGAGAGAGGAGAAGGAGGGAGGAGGTAGGAGGAGGAGGAAGAGGGAGGAGGAGGAAGGGGAGGGAGAGGGAGGAGGGGGAGGGCAAGCGGAAGAGGTAGGAATTGGAGGAGGGAGAGGAGGAGGAGGGATAAGGAGGGAGGAAGAGAATGGAGGAGGGAGGAGGAAGGGAGAGGAGGAGGAGGGAGGAGGCGGAGGGAGAAGGAGGAGGGAGAATCAGGAGGGAAGGATGAAAAGGGAGGTGGAAGAGGAGGAGGAGGGAGGAAGTGGAGGGAGGAGGAGGAGGGTGGAGGAAGGAGGTAGAGGGAGGAGGACAAGGTAGAGGAGGAGGAGGAAGGAAGGAAAGGAAGGAGGAAGAGGAGGAGGAGGTTGAGGGAGGAGGTAGAGGGAGGAGGAGGGAGGAGGAGGGAGGAGGCGGAGGGAGAAGGAGGAAGAAGTAGGAGGGAGGAGGATGGAGGAGGAAGGGAGTGGAAGAGGGAGAAGGAGGAGGGAGAGGGAGGAGGAGGGGGAAGAGGTAGAGGGAGGAGGAAGAGGAGGAGGAGGGAGGAGGGGGAGAGATGAGGAGGAGGAGGTAGAGGGATTAGGAGAAGGGAGGAGCAGGGAGAAGGAGGATGGAGTAGGAGGGAGGAGGATGGAGGAGGAAGAGGAGAAAGAGGAGGGAGAGGGAGGAGGGAGGATGTGGGGGGAGGAGGAAGAGGAGGAGGAGAGAGGAGGAGGAGGGTGGAGGGAGGAGGTAGAGGGATGAGGAGAAGAGAGGAGGAGGGAGTTTGCCATTCCGAATTCATACTCGTCTAGGTTCTGTGATTTCGTTCCTTCCATTGATTGTTCTTCCCTTCTACATGACTGTAGATAACTTCCTTACACATAAAGAGATGAATTGTTATTTATATTGAGGTGGCATGGAGGAATATCATCAGCAGAGTTGATCCAGAAAACCAAAGACCGAGATCTACGGAGAGCCATGAACGCCTACGCCAGCCGGCACGGCACTTGATGATGATGATGATTGCCGTGTGACGATTCTGTGTAGTCACGTCATTTTCTTCGCTTTCCCTAGCGTTTTGGTTCGGGGATTCTTTCATCATCATCATCATCATCATCATCATCATCATCATCATCATCATCATCATCATCATCATCATCATCATCATCATCATCATCATCATCATCATCATCATCATCATCATCATCATTATCATCATATATTTACGTACGTATTTTGGGAGGGGGAGGAGGGAGGAGGAGGAAGAAGAAAAAAAATATGACAGTTGGCAGCGCTGGAATGAAAGGAAGACGTGTAGAAAATTTCATCTCAATCGGATGGACCGTTCGCGAACGTATAAAGGACATACATATTTACATACATCCTAATTTATATATAAGATGAAATACCCTGCTGTATGGCAGTGAATTATGGAACGCGAAGAAACCGATAAGGAAGAGCTTAGGAGCAACGGATATGTGGTTTCTAAGACGAATGTTGGGAATATCTTGAACTGCCAAGGTAGCTAGCAATGAGTGCAGGAAAAAGTCAATAAAACAAGAGCATTCTATACACATTAAAGTCGCTAGGTCATTTAATGAGAAGAGGAACATCTGAAAACATCACGAAGGCTGTAAATATCAACGATGGTAGATGCAAGGAGAGGTTGAAATAAGTAACGTGGGTGGGCAGCAATGGTAGCAAGGAGGGGTATTATCAACAGAACTGATGCAGAGACTAGGGATCGAGATCTGTGCAAATGCACGAACGATAACCCCAGTTAGTAGGAGACATAGTAATGATGTGGTAGTTCTGCCTCTATATGGATTTACAAACTATTAACGTTGAGGCATGTAGATAAAGACAAACAATAAATTTGTTTTACGTTGACAGAAAATAGACAAATAAATAAATATAAATTCTGTATAATAAGATGTAAACAGGTGATAGACAAGAGAATAGTGCATTTAAACATTTTATTTATATTGACTTGACATAAATTGTATAATCCAGTAAGAAGAAGGCTATAAAACGTTCTAGATTGATGATCTCTCTCTCTCTCTCTCTCTCTCTCTCTCTCTCTCTCTCTCTCTCTCTCTCTCTCTCTCTCTCTCTCTCTCTCTCTCTCTCTCTCTTGATGTGTGGGTGGGGATGTGTGTTTGGCTAGGTGGTTGTGGGTGAGTGGGTGGAGGAGGATATGTTGGTGGATTATTGATGGTGGGTTATGGGATGGGTGGAGGATATGTGCCTGGTGGGGATATGTGGTGGGTGGGAGATGTGTGCAGGTGGGGGTGGTTGTGGGTGGTTGTGGGTTTGGGGATGTGTGTGTGGGTGAGGGATATGTATGGGTGTGGGATGTTTGGGTGGATGGGTGGGGAGTGTGTGTGGGTGAGAGATGTGTGAGTGAATGTGTGTGGGGGATGTGTGTGTGTTGGAGGAGGGGTACATGATGCGTGTGGGTGATGGATTTGGAGATGTGTGTGTGGGTGGGGGATTTGTCTGGCTGGGTGGGAGTGTGTATGGCTGGATGGAGGATGTATGTGTGGGTAGTGAGGGTGATTGTAATTGGGGGGGGGGGTGTGGATGGGTAGGAGATGTGTGGGGAGATGTGTGTGTGGGTGAGGGATGCGACTTTGGGATGTGTGTGGGTGTGGTGTTGTGTGGGAGGGGAGCTGGGTTTTGATAAATGATGTGGGTGTGGGTGGGTGAAGGTGTGGTTGGGTTTGCGGGTGGGTGAAGGATGTGTGTGAGGGTGGGGGATGTGTACTTATATGGGTGGTTGGGGTGTGTGAGTGTGGGTGGGTAGATAGGAGATGTATGTGTTGATGAGTGGGTAAGGGATGTGTGGGTGTTAGTGGCTGAGGGATAAGTACGTGTGTCTAGGGAGGTGTGAGGGGATGAGTGTATGAGTTGGGGATGTGTGTGTGGGATGTGTGCGTGCGTGGATGCGAGGTGTGTGTTTGTGAATGGGGGATGTGTTGGTGGGTGGGGATGCGTGTGAGGGATGTGTGTATGGGTGGGGAGATTGTGCGTGGGTGGGGATGTGTGTGTATATGGGTAGGGGTGTGTGGTTAAGGGATGTGTGGCTGGGGGATGGATGGATGGAGGATATGTGGTTGGGTAGAGGATGTGTGGGTGGGTGATTGTATATGAGTAAGGGTGTGTGGTTAAGGAATGTTTGGTTGGGGGATGGGTGGGTAGAGGATGTGTAGGTGGGTAGAGGATATGTGGGTGGGTGAGTGTGTGCAGGTTAGGAAATGGTGGGGTATGTTTGTAGGTGTAGGCTCGGGATCTGTGAGTGGGCTGGGTGAGATGGGAGATTATGTGGGTGGGTGCGGAATTTGTGTGTGGGTAGGTGCGGAATATGTGAGTTGACGGGGAGATGTGTGTGTGGCTGAGGAATGTGTGTTTAGCTGGGTAGTTGGAGGTGTGTGGGTGGAGGAGGATATGTGGGTGAGTGATTGTTGGTGGGTAATGGGACGAGTAGAGGATATGTGAGTGGGTGGGGAGATGTGTGTAGGTGGGAGATGTGTGGGTTATTGAATGTATGTGTGCTTGGAGTGTGGGTGGATGGGATGTGTAGTGGGTGAGAGGTGTGTGTGGGTGGGGAGATGTGTAGGTGTAGGGATGTGATGGATGGGTGGGGGAATGTATGTGTGTGTGGGTGTCACAAAATAAAACCTTGCGTTTAACCAGTTGATTATTATAGAGGCTTTCTGATAAAACGGACTATCTGCCAGCGACAATTATTTTACTAACAGAAAAAAACAAATCGGATGTCAAAATCCCAGGACAATATTTGTAGCTGCACGTGTACATCTGGTCGACGGATTGGGTACAGTCGGTGGTGAGTGAGACAAATCCCGGCATCGCTTTGACAGTTTGTCAACATTTGAATACAGATGGAACCCGTGGGATCATGGTGGCAATCGGATGTCGGCCATCACATGTCGGGCAAAGTCCACAGTTGCAGATGTGTAGGGGAAGTGGATGAGCTGAATCATACATCGCTTTGACAGATTATAAACAAGTCGGATTGGAAGCGGAAGTACTCAGCTCGGAAGAAAACAGTCCGTCTGTCAATTCATAGTTTCCGGACATAAAGAAGATTGGCAGCTTGTTGGGGAAAACTGTTGTTGGGATCATACGGTAACTCGTTAGTTTGTTGGGGGAGTCAAAACAACTGATGACAACTTTAACATTGATGGAGCCAGGGAAAATCGATTCTTGACAATGGATGATATGCCCAAATAACACCTGCAGGACATCAACCATGTCACGTGACAAATTTTAGGTTTTGCCAGAAAATCATGATGGGAGAGGAGAGTTGAACTCAAACCTTGGATTTTAGTGGACGTGCTTCGAAACTGCGGTTCTGATTGGGAAAATGTCTACCGTGTGCGAATTGAGTTAATTTAATTTTACACGTGCCTGTCATGGCAAGAGTGGATGTAATTTGATCTAACTGCAGTGTTGCCTAAGGTTTCCTCTGGTTGGAATGAAGAACACGGAACCCAGGAAAAATCCGATCCCGGATAAAGTTTGGCGCAGGAAGATTGGCCAGCAACTTTACAACAGAGCTTATGCTAGAGGAAGATGATCAACATTGCTCAGTGGAGCTGAATGGTATATGTATCCTACAGGATAAATACCGAATGAGTTTAGGTCATACCAGTTTTAACACACCAGTAGTGATGGATATTCAGTTCACTTATGACTAGAACATAATTAAAGGACTCTAGTGGAGTATAGACAATAACTGTTTAATAGTGAGAACTAGAGAACATTTAGCAAGAGACAAAAAGTCTTGTTCATAGGACAGTGTTCCATGTTTGTTTCACTGCGCCGGAATTATGAAGCCGGAGTTTCTATAAACTATTAGAAACAGTTGCGTTAGGAACAATAATAGTTTTTTCCACGGATTATATATTTACATGGGATTCAGATCTCATGGTCATCAAAGTTCCTGGAAGAGGACATGTCTGGAGAGAAGGATACGACTTCGGTGAGGTCTAGTGTACTGACTCGTGTGATGTCGTGTAATCCTTGCCATGATGTGTAGCACTATGATCCTGAACTTTGAAGGCTGACATACACATTTATGTTATAATACACGACACACATTTTCTTCGCATACACGTCTCATATACGTTACACTTTTCTTTTAATAAATTAATCTTTATTAATTTTTAGAAGCAAGAATTGTTGAGTATGTTGCGTTGGGGAAGTATGAGAGGGGGCATAGTACGACAGGGAGAGAGTGATAGGAAAAGGTGTCCATAGGCTGATGGAGTGTGTTGGACGGAAGATGGTGGATTCTCCAAGATATTGAAAAAGGGAAAAATATTATAATGTGGGTGTTGACTCTCTTCACTCCAGGGACGACACTTTAAAGGAGGACACGACAGTGGGTTATGTGTGTGGTTGGATGGGGAGAGTTGGAGTGAATGGGGGATGTGTCGGTGGGTGGTGGATGTGTCTCATAACATAGTAATATGCATTGTTTATGTTTACAAAATTCATGTGACAATGTTTTTTCCTACGCACTGTTGATGAAAGAAAGATGAGTGAATGGAAGGGCCGAATGTAAGACGGACCTGCGTGCCCAATTTGTTACCCTTTGAAAATAAAGTCTGTTCGTTCGTTCTCTCCTCTCTCTCTCTCTCTCTCTCTCTCTCTCTCTCTCTCTCTCTCTCTCTCTCTCTCTCTTTCGCTTTCGTCAGTGTGTGTATGTGTGTGTGTGTGTGGGTGGGGATATATGAGTGGGGATATTATTTGGATGGGTGGGGTGTGACGGTTGTGATTGGTAGTGGAATGTGTGGATGGGTGGGGATTTTTGTGTTGGTGGGTGTGTTTGTGTGTGTAGGTGGTATGGACTGAGTGAGGGAAATGTACATATGGGATGGGGATGTGTATATATTGTGGATATATGGTTGTGGGTGGGGGTGTATGTGTGGATGGTGGGGTGTGTGGGTGGGAGATTGTGTGGGTGGATAGGGGATGTGTGTCTGGGTTGGGAGATGTGCGTGAGGGTGGGGATGTATGGATGAGGATGTGTGTATGGAGGATGTGTAAGTGGATGGGGAATGTTTGAGTGGGTGGGGGATGTGAGTGTGGGTGAGAGATGTGTGGTTGAGGGATTTTGGTCGAGGGATGCTTGATTAGGTTGTGTGTGGATGGGAGGAGGATGTGTGGGTGGGTGAGTGTGTGTGGTTTGGGCGGATGTTTGTGGGATGTGTTTTTGTGAGGGTGCGGTTGTGTGTGGGGGTTTGTGCTGGATGGTGGGTGGGTGGGGGAGATTGTGTAGGTGGGGATGTGTGTATGGGGATGTGTGTAGGGGGATGCGTGTGTGAGGAGATCTGTCTGTCTGCGGGATGTGTATGGTGGGGTTAAGTGTGGGGGTGTGGGGGATGTCTGTGGGGCTTGGGTATGGGTGTGTTGTTCGGGGATTGTGTGGGGGATGTGTTAGTTAGTTAGTCGCAGTTCCACCTTCACAGCATCGGGTCGTCCCCATTATGCTCCGTTCCTGTGCCAGTGAATATCATACAAAACGCTCCCCACTGGGGGACTTGTCGGTGGGTGTGGAGATGTGTGTGCGGGTGGAGATGTGTTGATGGGGGATTGTGGGGATGATGTGTGTGTAGTTGGAGAGATGTGTGTTTATGGATTGGGTATGTGTGAGTGCGTGGGAAATGTGTGCGTGTGTGGGGATGTGAGTATTGGTGGGGATTTGTTTATGAGTATGTGTAGTTAAAAGATGGGTGATTGGGGGTGTGTGGGTGGGTGACGGATTGTGGGTGGGTGTGTGTTTGAGGGTTGTGAAATGGGTAGAGGATGTGTGTGGGTAGAGAGATTGAGTGGATGAGGATTTGTGTGTGGGTTGGTGCAGGATGTGTGGGTGGGTGGGGGATATTTGTGGTGGGGGAATGTGCGTAGGTGGGGGATGTGTGGGTGGGTGTGGATGTGTGTGTGGGTAAGTGTGGGATGTGTGTTTTGGCAACAAATGGATGTATTAGTGTATGAAAGAAGGGAGAGAGAGAGTTGTAACATCATGTTACATCATGTAACCTGCTATTCCATATTTTATTTGTGTATTCTCATCTTTCATATTAACAATGTGAATGCCACGTGAATTATAATTTATAATATAAACACATGTTCTTTATTGTAGAGTGAGTGTGAGAGTGAGTGAGTGCGAATGAGAGAATGGGTGAGTTAGAGTGTGAATGTGTGTGTGTGTGTGTGTGTGTGTGTGTGTGTGTGTGTGTGTGTGTGTGTGTGTGTGTGTGTGTGTGTGTGTGTTTGAGAACGCGCCTGTCTCTTTGTAAGGGAGCATCTCTACATTTTACGTTACACAATGTACATATATAATTTTTCTTCTATTTTAACAATTTTGTGAGATGCTCACGATAATCTTCAGTGTATGTGTGTGTAAAGTGTGGGAGTTTGTTCATATTATTTTCAGTGATTATGGGAGGCATCATGTGTGTGTCTAGATTTGAAGATGTGTGTGTGGGGGATGTGTGTGTGGCGATGTGTGTGTGTTGAATATGTGTGTGGTTGGGCATATGTGTAGGGTGTGTGTTGATGTTTGTGTTTGTTGGGGTATAGGTGTTTGGGTGGGGGATATTTGCGCGGGTGGCTATCTGCTTATATGTCGTTGGACTTGTATATGGCATTATTATGATGGCGTCTGTTCTGGCATCTCTCTGTCTGTTTGACTATTTTTCTGCCTGCCTGTATGACTGCGTGTGTCCCTGTATTTTACTATATTGTCTATATAGAAACATGTCTATGTGGGCGTTTAACACAACAAATATTGAAGTAATGTATCCGACGTAGCTTATTACATGACACGTCTATATAATGTTACCAAACTGTTTGAAACGGTGTGTAATACCATTCCTAGAGTTCGAGATAAATATCACTTGTGCGTGTCTGACAGTTATTATTATGTTATGTGCACTCGCGGAATGATTTCCTGCTCACTCATTACTTTCTTTTATATACTATGTGGCATCACAACAAGCGATTAGAAAATTAATCGTGGGTTTTCACATCTCGAGGGCGATTGAAATTAACTTCTTTATGTTTTGTATGTTAAAAAAAAATAATATTAATTATTACAAGTAATATTATTTATTAGTTCATTAATATTTTAAAAGTATTGTAGTTTTTAAATTAAAAAATTCGAAGATGTCGTAAAGGTTTCAGGATTAGGAGGTCTGCCATTATAAATTTCGACTGATATTTGCGTACCTGATCGTCAGAATATGGGCGTTTTCGATACACATCTTTTTTAGTGTGACAATTTTTTAAGTTATAATGGCTGTTATTAGTATCTTTAGTAGGTGGGACGTAAACACTACCATCATAGCATTGGCGGTGTGTTAAGGATAAAAGTCTCTTCCTCGAGTTGTTTGACGGTGTGGGACAGGTTTTCCTTTTACGTGTATATGCGATAACGTTATCCATGGGGCTTCAAATGTCTGACATAACCATCTTCATGAGAGTAAATCTCACAGTATCAGCGAAAAATATCACACCAGTCTTGTTCTTAGCGGTTCTGAACTTCAACCGATACGCAGGGGGCAGTCATTTCAATCCTCTTTAATATGGCATTCTTTAAAGACTCAAAATGATTCTCCATTCCAGGAGGAGGTCTGGAATAAACCTCACACGCAGCCCCACAAAGACATTGGGAGAGCTTGATGTTACATTTCCCCTTTTCCAATACCAAGGCAGTGACGATAGCTGAGATTTTGTGAACATATTCACCCATGCATTCCCGCCTCTCGTCATAAGGTGTTAAGGGGAACGTCATGAGTTGGTATTGTCCACCGACAGAGGGTCTGGGAGCCAGGGAGTGTAGACCCACCGAATGCTCCCTCACTCTTCTTAGAAGTCTGAGCCTTCACCTCCGACTTCTTCATACGGAACCCCTGCTCCCTTTCTTCTTTCTTGGCCTTCTGTTCCATCCACTTTTCCTCCATGACCAAATTCTTGGTCTCTTGCTCCATAGCATGTTTCTTGATCTCGTGCACCATATCAAGTTTTGTGGCCTCTTGCTCCATAGCAATTTTTATGGTCTCCTTCTCCGTCTTCTTTTCTTCCAAGGCAAACTTTCGAGCTACTTGCTCTAAGTATGCCTTCTTCACGTCTCTTTTCTCTTGCCTGTGAGTGCATTTCGAATAGTGAACAGAACAAACTCAGTGTAGATTCATGTGGGCTCTGTAGTGTGTCTGTGTGACTGTCTGTGTGTACGTCTAATTGACTCTGATACTATATCAGCCACATAGCTAATAATATTGATATTAACGTCCTCCCAAGGGTGTATTATCCCCAGAAGCCATCTTTCTATTACCATTAAATATTGGTGATGTTTTCTGATCATTGTCTACGTTTCAAAACCAGACAAAAGTACATGTTATGTGTAACAGTTCAACACTCTGAAGTTTCTTGATGAAACTTATAATAAGTACGAACGTGTGTTAACCGCATAAATAAAAACGATTTCCAAATCAAGAAATATCCCAACCAAACTTATACAAGTGTGGAAATTTTGTTTGCCAAATTATCAAAAACGATGGCCAATAAAGAAATTTTTCAACCAAACTTATAAAATGTAGTAAACATTTTTAGCCAAATTAATAAAACTGTTGGCCAAAGAGAGAGATATCTCTACCAAACTTATAAATATATCGACCTAAATAAGAAAATATATTAGCCAAATCAATATATATGTCAGCCAAATTAATGTTAAAAAACGCAATTTCCAAATAAAGAAATACAGCAAACAAACGTATAAACATATCGGTCGAAATAAGAAAAATTGTTAGCCAGATTAATAAACATGTTGGCGAAATATAGAAATATCTCAGCAGAACTTATAAACAGTAGTACAATATCTTAGCCAAACGTATAAGAATGTTGGCGAAATCAAGAAAGATTTCGACCAAACTTACAAAAGTAGGAAACTTTGTTATCCAAATTAATATAAAAAAAAACGTTGGCCACTTTAAGAAATATTTCAACCAAACATATAAATATTTTGACCGAAGTAAGCAGATTTGTCAACCAAATAAGGAAATATGATGGCTACATTAAGAACAATGCTCGAAAACTAAGAAATATTATGGCAAAGTAAGAAAAACAATGTTTCCCGAGTTGAGAAATATGAAGACCACATTAAGAAAGATAGTAGCCAAAGTATGAAAATATGTTAGCCCAAGTAGGAGAAATAACAGCCAAATTAGTAAAAATGATGGCCAAACTAAGAAACATGTAATGCTAAACGTATATGTCAACCAAAGTAGGAAAATATGTTAGACAAAGTAGGAAAAATAAAGGCTAAATAAAAACAAAAGATGGTGAAACTAAGAAATATGTATGCCAAATCAATAAATATGTCTACCGAAGAAAGAAAATGTGTTAGCCTAAATTGAAGAAAAACAAGATATATATCTCAACCAAACATATAAGTATGTCGACCAAATTTGGAAATTGTGTCACCTAAATTAATAAAAATGTCCACATCAAGAAATATCTTGACCAAATTTATAACTTGTAGGAACGTATGTTAGCCAAAGTAATAAACATGTTGACCAAAGTAATAAATATCTATAAAAAAAACTTATACATCAATCAATCATTCATCTGCCATGCCAAAAAGCGTGTGCGATCATGACTCGCCATTTCTCTCAAACACCAGAGTCGTGGATCAGCTCAGTGTTCCTGTCTCGACCATCCCATGTGGCCAAGCCATCCAGGTATTTACTTGGCGGTTCTTCCCCTTGGCTCTGTTCCCTTAGATCTTGCCATTTGTCATTAAATTCTCCAATTCATTTCTTCTCTGTGCATCTCGTTTCGCAATCCCTACAACATTAATTTTCTCTGTTTCCATGTCTTGTTTGTTGTTATCTAATTTTTCGTC
Organism: Cepaea nemoralis; assembly: GCA_014155875.1. Classification (NCBI taxonomy): domain Eukaryota; kingdom Metazoa; phylum Mollusca; class Gastropoda; order Stylommatophora; family Helicidae; genus Cepaea; species Cepaea nemoralis. The sequence continues at coordinate 63,215 of JACEFZ010003147.1, forward strand.
GTCGTTTAAGGTCCCAACATTCCATGTGGCTAATTTTAATGACTCTGTCCTAGAGTTGCGCTGATTTGTCTTTAAGCGAATCATAATGAACTAGGCTCTTTAAAAGAAGGTATTTTGCCGTTGCTTTTCTTCCTGGCAGTGACCATACTGGCCCGGTGACCACAGCCATTGTCACACTAAAGAGATCTTCTGCCTAACGTCGTGAAACTTGAGGCCATAACCAACAACTATCTGTCGGCTGAATTCATAATTTCATCCACCACCTGCCTTCCGTGGCTTCTTTTGAACACTTCTAATGAACGAATACGAAATAACACCACATAATCCACAGTAAAACATTAAAACAGAGACTCATCAAGAATAAACGTATTACGTCTTCGCCATTTTACCGGAAACTTATAAATATGTCGACCAACATAAGAAGATTGTTATGGAAATTATTTAAAATATTTGCCAAATCAATAAATATCATGACCACACTTATAAAATGTAGGACGATTTTTTAGACAAATTAAAAAAAATAAAATTAATCAAAGTGAGTAAAAATGTCAACCAAACTAAGAAATATGTACAGCAAAGTAAGAAACAAGTTCTCCAAATTGCGAAATGTATTAGCTATATAAAGAAAACATAACCAAAGTGAAACAAATGTATGGCAAAGTAAGAAAGAAGTTGGCCAAAGAAAGAACATATGTTACTCAAACTACAAAATTATGTTAAACACAGCAAGAAATATGTCGACCTTTCTAAGAAAATGTTTTAGCTGTATTACGAAAAATTTTTCAAGCCAAATTGAGAAATACCAAAAGTAAAAAAAATGTGTTAGGACAAATGTTGGCTAAGTTAAGAAAAATGATGACCAAATCAAGAAATATGTCACGCAAAGTAAGACAATGGGTGATTCAAAGTAAGAAAAATGTTGGCCAAATTGATAAAACTATTAACTAAGTTAAGAAATGTGTTACATAAATTAAGAAAATCGTTGGCCAGATTAAGAAAATGATAGCAAAATCAAGAAATATTTCATAAAAAGTAAGAAAATATGTTGCCTAAATTAGTATACATGTTAGCCAAAGTAAGAAATATGTTAATCAAAGTGAGAAATAGATAGACTGCACTAAGGAAAAAAATCAATAATGACCAAATCAAGAAATATATCGACCAAAGTACGAGAATGTGTTTGTCAAATATGACACCCACACACCAGCATCTCAAATAGATCAATGCCGCGCAACTTTAAAAACACTTCAGATCTTTATCACCAATGTTTAACTTATGATGCATCATAAGCATTGATTTTTAACAGTATATTAACATGAATTCATCGTTCCATACGATGGGAAGTCAATAAGAAAGTCACAAATGGCTGTAGAAAATAACTAAATATGATAACACATTGAAACCAGTTTATTTATACATACATTGTCCATTTATTTCTCAAAATAATTCTCACCAACAGTGATGCATTTATCCCATCGTTTTATATGTCCCCCCAAACCGGCTGTATAGAACTACGTGCTCTGTTTTCTAAACCATGTTTTCACTTCACATTCTTAAATTTCAATCGATCATGCCTTATGTTGTAAGCTGATCCATGTGAGCACCCTATTACAGATGCTACAGAGTCTATCGTTACTCGCCTGTCACCTCCAATAATCGCCTCTCCCGCTGCACGGGTGCTTCTGTTACAATCTCAACAGGAAGACCAGATCGGATTTCTTCAAAAATTTTAGATCGTCCCTGAGAACATTTTTCTACCCAGGTATGCACCGCTTTACGGGACACACTTTTGTCGGCATGAACGGGAAGCATTTCCTTATGAATGTCCTTTTCAGGAAATCCATTTGCCCTACAAAAAACGCACAACAGCACGTTGCTCTTTGGTTGTACACTCCGTAAGTAAAGTCACCATTTTGTTTATGCGCTGCGCATGCGCATGAGACACCTAGCGCCACCTGACGAACGCGAATATAAAGTTCAATGTTGATGTCACCAAGTGACTCCTGCAGAAAACACCAACTACATTTACCTGCCATCCTACAGAACTGTGTGACTTACTTATTGACTCTCCCTCGTACATTAGGTACACTGTTATGCTTTACTGTGGTTACAATGAAGTCAGGTAACATATTAACTATTACATAATAATTATACAATTAATGTATCTATTAAATATATTACTAGCAGCATTTCCCATTCTCCATACCACGCTATCTTCATGAACTGTGCCCTTTCTGAGAACAGTAAACGTATGCCTATTCAATAGGTTTATTCTACATGATATTATTTCCAAGGGTCATCTTTCTTTATAGCATTACCCTGTATCACAACACCAGCCACAACTCTTCATTCAACGTACTCTATTTAATACATAACTTTCATTGTTCTCACGAAGTATTTATTCCATAACGTTTCATTGACCCATCTGTCATCAATTAGATTCTCTCCAGTATCCAATCTCTTCGTGGTCATTATTTCACTTTGTATTGCACATATTGTCAGCACTACACCCAATTTTTCCATTACTGAAAGCTTCAACTTACCATTGCACTCATACAGACTATGGATGCAACTTATGGGAGCGCTTATGTGAATGCCCCGAATGGTGTGATGTCGGTTCTTAAATCAATCAATCAATCAATCAATCAATCAATCGGATGGAATTCTCTACACTCTTAGTTTTCTTTCTGTCATAAAGCGTCTATGTCTTTTATAGATAGCTTCACAACATTTCCATGTCACATCACCAAGAGCTCCAAACCTTCATTATACATGAGCTCCAATGAAACAGTCATAACGGTTAACAACATTTATGCAATGCCGTCTGTGATTCCACCAGCATAGTTTCAATATTATCTGGGTATTCGTAATCACAGGGCCTTTTCCCATGGCCGATATCTTCAACTTTCCATACCACAATATCTGCTACACTAACCTTCCATTGTTCTACCTCTCAACAATACAAGGATTTTCTCGAAATCTAGCTAAAATAATATTTCTTACGTTGTCCACCGCTATCTCACTTATAGCGTCACGTCTACAACCAACAGTGTCTGTTATGAAGTCGTCCTTTCTTTAAAAAACGCCTCATTATTGATCTCTTGAATACTATCTACCACATCTTCTAGCCGACTTGCAGCGTTTCATACTACTTAATACTAACATTCTCTGTTTACAGTAAAACTGCTTTTCTGATGATTGGTCAAATTTCCCATTGACCCACACATCCCTCACCCAATCATCCACATACACATTCCCCACCCACACAACCACCCACCCACCAGCACCCCTTCACTTCCAACCATCACCCAAACATCCATCACCTACACACATCCTTCAACCACACACACATCACCCATCCACCCACACACAGCCCCTCCACACATACATTCCCCACACACATCCTCCAGACACACACACACACACACATGCCTCATACACAACCACGCTCCCTCGCATAGACTGCATGCATGTACAGATACACACAAACATATATGCATACATACACGAACATACACACGCACACACGCACATACACACATATACACACGCATATACAGATAAACACACATGTACACACATAAACACGCGTACACATACATACATACATACACAATCACACACATATACACATCTACACACACATACACACATATACACCCATACACATATAGAGACATACATACACATACATCCACACATATAAACACACACACATAAACACACATAAACATACCAATCCATCCACACAGATACACGCTGCCGCACATAATCACTAAAATTGATATGAATATACTCCCACACTTTTCACACGCACACACCATCGAAAATCGTGAGCATCCTGACAAAAACATTCAAAATTGGGAAGAAATGGGAAAAGATGGAAAATATGGAAAATGGTGATGAAAATATGTTATACATTGTGTAACGTTAAAAAAAAAGAATAGTGGTGCAGTTCAGTCAGATAATTCCTGAAATTTACATAAACATGATGAAATAAGCAGTGCATGTTAAATTCAAATGCAGTCAAAGTGCTAATATGAGTGATAAGGATCTTCTTCTTCTTCTTCTTCTTCTTCTTCTTCTTCTTCTTCTTCTTCTTCTTCTTCTTCTTCTTCTTCTTCTTCTTCTTCTTCTTCTTCTTCTTCTTCTTCTTCTTCTTCTTCTTCTTCTTCTTCTTCTTCTTCTTCTTCTTCAGCGTTCCGAGCTATTGAGGTTCTTTGCTGCAGATACAATCCGTCTCCATTCGTCTCTCTGGTTGACCTTCTCTTGCCAGTCGTTGATTCCAAGTGCTTGTAGGTCTGTATATATATTATCTCTCCACCGTCTTCTTGGTCTACCTCGGAGTCTACGGTCATTTATTCCCAATTATCTTCCATTCTTTCTATATGCCCCAGCCATTGTAGTCTATTAGACTGCATGATACCAGTGATTAGCAGGGACTTAATCATATCATAAATGTCTTTGTTACTTCTTCTTTTCCACTATCCACTTTGTGTATCTCTAATGGGTCCAAAGATGCGTCTTAAAACTTTATTCTCAAAGGTTTGTAACAAGGCTTCGTCTCCTTTCGTTGTACTCCAGGTTTCAGAGCCATACAGCACAACTGGTCTGATCAGTGTTTTGTATATTATGATTTTGGTGTTACGAGATAGCGCATTTGATTTTACTAGATGTTGTAATGCATAGTATATGCCATGAAGCTGATTGCTGGCTCGTTTGTTCAGCCGCAGTGACAGACATAAACAGGAACATTCATCACATGGAAACAGTGAACAACTCCATGTCCTTGCCATTCTTCAGTGTTTATTATAAACAATGATCGCAGCACATAACATCAATCATTCCCGAAAGGTGCGGGATGTCATGCGATAGTATATAACACGTCTAATTACTGTTCATAGTTCTGAAACACCGCTATACTACAATGGCTACTCTATGGTCAACTTACGGTCACTTGCCCTTGACATCGGCATGGGGCATTGCTCAATCGCCGTCAACTCGGCGCGCCGTAACTGAACTGGAATGGCTACTCAATTAGCCGTCCGACTTGTGTCAAACACTTTCGCCTCAGGCTGAAGCGTCGTTCAAATACGAAAGCAATGTTGAATTCATCTCGACACTCGGTTCACGTCCTCTCTCTACTGGGACCCTGGCTAGACTAACCTTGTCCAGCCGTCTCCTTTCCGTGGACCACACAACTAATGTCACGTGATACGCAACTTCTCTGAATGATTTCCCTTTGTTCTTCAACATCATCATCAGTTGCTCACCGACTTTCCTTGACTTATTCATGCGGATTTGTTCATCGTGATCGCGTGAACTGCTTTCACAGATGACAATTCCTCTTCTATGGTAACCTGTTCTCACTACATCAGTTTACCGCTGTCTACCTCATATCGGTCCATGGCAGTATATCTTATTTCCAGAATTGATTCTAGTAAGTATTTCTTCCATTATGATGTTGGAGCAGTTGAAGAGTGTACCCAGGTATGTGTATGTTTCCGTTCTTTTAAAGGTCATATTATCTATTTGTATGTGGCCAGAGATTTCAGCCATTCCTTCTCTTGAAATTACCATATATTCTGTCTTATCTTGGTTGATAACCAGTCCCATCTGTTGGGCTTTTTCCTTTAAGTGATTCAATATTTCTAATGTCTTTTCTTCATTTTCCCCGATAATATCTATATCATCTGCATAACCAAGCAGCTTGGATGTTCCTCCAATATCACATTCCTCCTTTACCTTCCTTACAACATTCTCTAGAGCCAGATTGAAGACTAGCGGCGATAGTACATCACCCTGTTTAAAGCCAGATGTTATTTGGAAAGGGTCTGATTTCCTGCCTTTATATGTTACTATATTATAAGTATCTTCCATGCATAGTCTGGTCATGTTGATTAACTTTCTTGGTATTCCAAATTCCTGCATAGCATTCCATAAACTATTCCTATGGAAACTATCATAAGCCTTTTTAAAATCCACAAAAATGTTATGGAGATCTCTTTTATATTCCCAATTTTTCTCGGCTATTTGTCGTAAGATGAATATCTGATCTATTGTTGATCTGTTGTGTCTAAAACTCGCCTGGTAGTCACCTAATATATCTTCTGAATATGGTTTTAGTCTATTTAGTAATACTGCGGATAGTATCCTATCGCTTCTGGACAGTAGTGATATTCCTCTATAATTTTCACATTGGAACTTGTCTCCTTTCTTGAAGATTTTTTTTTTCCATATCCTTTACAGGACATCGCTGTCAACACCAGCATCTTTCAGCTGTATGTTGATTTCTTGGCAAGATTACGCTCAGTAGGTTGCCATTGCTTTCTGAGCGGCCGGATCACATACCCCGTAAGTTACCGACGCGATTCGAACCACTGCTGATTCACACCGTCATCACGTCACCTACGAGAGTATACGAGATTACGGAGAGAAGTCGCTAATCTCTAAGCCACGAAGCCGGCTTCTTAAAGATAGGTATCAATAATGACTCTTTCCAGTCATGGGGTAATTCTTCTGTCCTTCAGATTTTTATTATTAGTTCGTATAGCTTTAGGTGTAATGCATGGCCACCTGCCTTTATAAATTCAGCAGCAATTCCATCAGCCCCAGTTGCCTTATTGTTTTTAAGTCGTGTGATTACATATAGGATTTCTTCAAATGTAGGTTCTTCAATTTGTGGTTCGCACGTTAGAACCTCTTCCTGTGGGAAAGTGTTAATGGAGCTTCACAATTTAGTAATTCAACAAAATATTCTTTCTATGTGTTGCACATTTCCTCATTGGTATTTATCATATTCCCATTTTTGTCATTTAAACCATATGTGTTGTATTGGTGCCCTCGTTTAATTGACTTCAGTTCTTTAAAAAACTTTCTGGATTCGTTTTTCTGGTGATTAGTTTCCATATCTTTCATTATATTACTCATATATTCTCGCTTCTGCTGTCGAACTACTTTTGTAGCCTCTTTACATTCATTTCTATATTGCTCTTCCTTTTGATGTTGTTGATGTCATTTAGCCATAACTGTCTGGCATTCTTTTTCCTAATCACTGCTTCTTCCCATTTTGGATTGAACCATCTGTTCTTTCTATGCGTGGTTAACACACCGAGACATTCTTCTGCTGTAGATTGAATTGTATTCTTGATGTTCAACCAAGTTTGGCCAACGCTTTCCTCCAAATGGTTTTGCAGAGTTTTAAGTTCACATTTTATTTCATCTGTAAATTTCTCTTTGACTGCAATGTCTTGTAGTTTTTCTCTGTTATATGTTGGGTGTAATCTTTGTAATTTAGTATAGAAAGCTCTCTTAAGTTTTATTTAAAATTTTGCTCCAACGAGGAAGTGGTCGCTGTGGCACTCAGCTCCTCTATAGCTTCTAACTTGTTGTATGTTTGATGCATTTCTGTTGTTAATTAAAATGTAATCTATTTGATTATAGGTTCTCTTGTCACGTGATTTCTAAGTTTGTTTGTGTATATCCTTTCTTTGCAGTCTGGTACTGCTAATCTTCAGTCCTTTGGCTTCTGCCAGATTGATGACTCTCCATCCATTATCATTTGAAGTCGTATGTAGGCTTTCCATACCGGCCACTTTTTTATGAGTTTGCTCTCTACCTATTTTTGCATTGAAGTAATTAGTACGGCAATTCTGTTAAAGGTATAATGGAATGTTAGACAAGTTAGAAGAATGTTTGCTATGTCAGGATTAGAGAAGGAGTAAGAGAGAGAGAGAGAGAGAGAGAGAGAGAGAGAGAGAGAGAGAGAGAGAGAGAGAGAGAGAGACGGAGAGAGACGGAGAGAGAGAGACGGAGAGAGAAGTGTATTGGGTATATGGTGCTAACCCAAATATTTGTAGCAGAATAATCGGTCGGCTTTGATGCCAAGACATCTTTCAGTGCCCATATTTAAGATGGGTGGACTTGGGGCACAGGTCAATTTTAAGAATCCCTCAGGTGCAAATTCGAACACATGACTACCGGACTTCCAGGCTAGCCACTGCGCCACCAGCGACTCCAATAATAACTTTTTGCTAATTTTCTATTTCATAAAACAATGCTTACCTGTCTTCGCTAAGGCCTGATTTAGTAGGGTAAGAATGCACATAAGTGTTGGCCAAATTATGAATTACGCAGAGAAACACAAGAGATCTGAATGCAGACAGCATGCGATAGACACTTGACGCAAATATATGCATCTTCAGCGACAGGAGAGTATGATGACCTGGTTGAGCCTAAAGCAACAGAGTCTGTAAACGCTTGCGATTGTCGGGCTCGTAGGGTTCTAGCATTAAAGTAGAGTTTTGTATATGCTGCTTATTATATAATCTCGTCAACTCCAATGTCGATATTGGCTTGAGTCCACTGAACGCCAAACCAGGTGATTGGGCAGCACGCGGATTGGTTGATCGTGCGTGTCTTGTGAGGCGTTTGCTTATATACGAAAGGTCACTCTTCATGTATTGGCGGACGATGTAATCCACTGCGTTTAGTGTCTGGCGCTGACTTTTAACCCAGGTTTGATTGACAGATTTCGGTTGTCACTATCCTTTTATTAGCGACGCCTCTCTCTCTCTCTCTCTCTCTCTCTCTCTCTCTCTCTCTCTCTCTCTCTCTCTCTCTCTCTCTCTCTCTCTCTCTCTCTCGTTGCGCTAGATAAACACCCGAACTTAATAATGGTGATTTGCAAAGAAAAAACAAATATCATAACAGGACATTTTTTGTATTAGAGTGGAATATGGAAATATTAAAAATTGATAATACCGAATTGATAAACGGATGGACATACTACACAGAAGAGTTATGCTGGAGGAAGGGTCAATAAACCAATATTGTATAATACTCAAGATGGACAAACATATTAAGGCTGAAGTAGAGAAGGCTATTTAAAAGATAACAGAAGTGAAAGGCCTGCAGGGCTGACTAGATAACAACAGAGATGATAAAATCCTTATTCAGCACTGGCACTGATACTATCACATAATTTATATATATATATATATATATATATATATATATATATATATGATATAATATATATATATATATATATATATATATATATATATATATATATTATATATATATATATATATATATATATATATATATATATATATATATATATACTTTACAAACATATGGGTGAATGAGACCATGCCACAAGATTTCAAGGACACGTCAATAGTCCACCTTTACAAACGTAAAGGAAACCGCCTATCCTGTGTCAACCACCGAGGCATCTCCTTGCTTTCAGCTGCAGGGACGATACTCGCCAGAATTCTTCTCAATCGCCTCACGGCCCATCTCGATCAAGGTCTTCTTCCTGAGAGTCAATGTGGCTTCAGAAAAGAACGAGGAACTGTTGACATGATTTTCGCTGCAAGGCAGCTTCAAGAGAAATGTCACGAACAGAATTGCGAAATGTTCTCCACTTTCATTGACCTTACCAAGGCTTTTGATACAGTCAGCAGAGAAGGACTGAGGAAGATTATGGCGAAATATGGCTGTCCACGAAAGTTTGTCCACATAGTGCGGCTATTTCATGATGGTATGCAAGCAAGATTACAGGAAAATGGTGAACTATGTGAGCTCTTTCCTGTCACCAATGGGGTGAAGCAAGGATGTGTCCTGGCACCAACACTGTTCAGCCTCATGTTTTCAGCTATGTTGAAGAATGCCTTCGAGAACAACGACATTGGAATAGACATCAACTACCGTATGGATGGAAAGTTGTTCTGTCTCAGAAGGCTGAAAGCTAAAAAAAATTTACACAAACACCGTCAGAGAGCTCCTGTTTGCTGATGATTGCGCTCTAAATGCCAACTCAGAAGCAAACATGCAAGACAACGTTTCAGCTTTCTCACATGCCTGTGCCAACTTTCGGCTCAACATCAACTTGGAGAAGACTGTAGTTATGTACCAGCCAGCTCCAGGGAATAATCAAAACTGTGCCGAATATCAAAGTGAATGGTCATAGACTAAGTGTTGTCGACCAATTCACCTATCTTGGCAGTACTTTGTCACAAGCTGCCACAATTGATGACAAAGTGAATGCAAGAATCTTCAAGGCCAGCGCTGCCTTCGGCAGACTGTACAATAATGCATGGGACAGAAATAGAATAAGCCTGCAAGCAAAGCTGAAAGCCTACACAGCAGTTGTATTATCCACACTGCTATATGCTTGTGAAACAAGGACTGTTTATCAGCGACATGCTTGGAAATTAAACCACATCCACACAGTCTGCCTTAGGTAGCTACTGAATATTAAATGGTGAGACAAGATTTCAGACACTGAAGTCCTAGAAAGAGCGTAAATGCTCAGTATACACACTCTACTAATGAAGAATCAGATTCGCTGGGCTGGTCACTTAACTCGCATGCCAGATCACAGGCTCCCTAAACGAATTTTTACGACGAGTTGCGTTGTGTGTAAACGCTCCCAAGGCGGAAGAGGAAACGCTTTAAAGACACTCTGAAATCTCACTGAATGCTTTTGAAATTCATCATGACCCTAGGAGACTGCAGCCAGAGACCTAATTGTGGCGTGCATCATTACGCAAGTGTTGCAGTCACGTGTGAGGCAACCAGGAACGCAAGAGCTGTGAAGAAAAGGCTGGACAGAAAAAACGACGGAAGGAAATCCTCCTCCCGGAAACGTCAAGCATTCTTTGTCCACATTGTCAAAAATACATTTCAAGCCAAAAATAGACCTTATCAGGCATCTTAGAACTCACGGCTCCATATTTTCAACCCTACTGGATGAATTGAAAGGTCATCGTAATTCTTGATGGACAAACAACACATACATACACACACCACCACACACACTAGATATCTATATATTATAATATATATATATATATATCTATATATATATATATATATATCTATATATATATATATATAATATATATATATATATATATATATACACACACACACACACACACATTCAGAAGAGTTTGAAATCAAGAGTGGAGTTAAGCTAGGTTGTGTACTATCCCCCACCCTCTTTGGGATATACTTTTCACTTCTACTGAAATATACCTTTCATGATCAGGATGCCGGTATATACATTCACTCACGCCCAGATGGCGGCCTCTATAATGCTGAGGGCTTGAAGGCCAAGACCAAAAATATGAGGCTTTTTGCGGATGCTGCTGCAATAACGACCCACTCTGGAGAAGAATTACAACATCTACTTGTGATTATTCAATGCATGCTCTGAAGTTGGTTTAACAATTAACAAAAAGAAGACTTTGCTTAACTCTACTCTTGATTTCAAAATGTCACTTCAGACAGTTGCCACCATTCAACTTGATTATTACCCTTCATGCCTGTGTGGTCTGTGGCCAGGGGGCCTGAGTGTCTCGAGGTACTGTGTCCGCCTCGAGTGCTGTGGGTCCCTGTGTTCATGCCCCTGTGAGGACCGGGGATTTATTAAAATATTACACCTGGACTTCCAGTCATAAAAATCTTCCTCTGGTTTCTGGGTCTTGAGATCGGACGCCCGTGTGTATTATTGCGCACGTAAACAATTCCTTGGCAGTTGAACATCGAAAAAGAGTAGCCTAACGGCGCTGCCCGGGCAAAATTTCGAGTTAAAATTCTACCCAAAGTATTTTCAGGATCCTCGCCGATGCAATGGAGTTCGTGCATTGAGCTGTGTTTCTCCAGACTCAGGTTTGAGTTAGGAAGAAAACAGAGCACTTAAGGGTTAAACCGTGTGCCGTGATGTTGATCCAACGACTAAACTAAACTAATCTATGCCTGTGTGGAGCGATTCCACAATGGACAGAAGAGTTGATGGGCAGCCAATCTTCCTTAGTGCCTTGAACAGATCCTTACGACTGACCAAATCAAATGCCTTTGTGAGGTCGATGAAGGCAATAAACAGTGGTTGATTCTGTTCACGGCATTTTTCTTGCAATTGTCGCAATGAGAATATCATATCAATGGTAGACCGGTTCTGTCGAAAGCCACACTGTGATTCGGGGTAGACTTGATCTCCTAGGACTTGAAGTCTGCGCAGAACAATTCTGGCAAATACTTTTCCAACAATACACATAATTGAGATACCCCTATAGTTGTTGCTGTCGCTCCGATCGCCCTTGTTCTTGTACAGTGATGCTTGGATCTTTGAAATCCTGTGGGGCTTGTCCTTTTCGCCAGCATAGCTCTATTAGCTGGTGGATCTGTAGAGTGAGTGTGTTGGAATCCCATCCTTGGTAGAGCATCTATGGCGTTGAGGGCATCATCCGCTAGTTTGGTCTCACTTGAGTAAAGCTCCAAATAGTGCTCTACCTATCTGTCCATCTGCTGTTTCTTATCAGTTATGATTTCTCCAGTCAAGGCTTTCAATGGTGCACTTCTTTTGATCATTGGACCACAGGCTTTATTTATTCCTTCATACATGCTTCTGATGTTTCCCTTATCACTTGCGATTTGAATGGACTCACATAAACTTGATCCCAAATAATCATTTGCACACTGCCGGGCAGCCTTTTGCACATCCTTTCCTAGCTTGCCTTGGCTCACTCAGAGTGTTACGCGTTGGTCTTCCGTTGTTTCTTAAGAGAGCTATCTTCTTCTTATCAATCAAGGGCTGAAGAGTCTCGCTGTTTGCCGCAAACCCAGTCCTGCCTCTTATGTTCCACAGTGCCGTAAAACCCCTACGGCAGTTTTTATAAGAGTTTCCTTAAGTTGACCCCACTTTTCATTTTCTGTACAATTTTGCTGGTGTATAAGTGAGAGCGTCCTTCATGTTGCTTGTTGAAACTGAAAGCACTTTTCAGGATCGTGAGTGTTAATAATATTAATCATGGGCTAGATTTGTGTTTAGCTGTGTAGATTCTCTTTGGTCTCAGTCTAACCCTTACAATAACCAGAGAATGATCCGTGTCACAGTCGGCACTGTGGTAACTTCGAGTCAATGATATATGGTTCAGATTTTGTCTCCGTGTGATGATGAAGTCCAACTGGTGCCAATGGCCGGATCTTGGATGTTTCCATGTGACCTTATGCATCTCTTTTGTTTTAAAAAAGGAGTTTGTAATACATATGTCATTACTGGTGCAATGCTCCAGCAGCCTTTGGCCCATTTTCATTCATGCGACCGATGTTGTATTTTCCAAGGCACACTGGCCATGAACTCGAGTCCTTGCCCACACGAGCATTGAAATCACCAAGCATATAAATGTAGTCAGATTTTGGAACTGCCTTGATCACGGAGTCTAACTCCTCATAGAACGAATCCTTCACACCATCAGAGGAATCGAGTGTCGGTGCATATGCAGTAATAATGGAGGCAAAACCACAAGAGGTTGCCAAGCGCAGGGATAATAGTCTTTCATTTCCTCATGCTGGAATTTCAATCATTCCCAGTAGCGAATTCTTCACTGCAAAGCCCACACCGTGTTGCCTTTTTTCTGCCTGCCCTCTACCCTTCCAAAAAAAAGGTCTAATTGTTTTCCCTGAGTGACCCTTCCTCGGCGAGCCGAGTCTCCTGCAGGCCAGCAATATCAATATTAAGACAGTTGAGTTCGGCATCAATCAAAGCCGTTTTTCTCACATCGTCAATATTGGTCAAGTCATAGGAATGGCCACAAATATTTTCAGTAGCATGGAATTAGTGTTAACATCTAGAGAGATTAAAAACGCATTGAAAATAAGAATGTCAAATGTTACGTATTTTCAACTCTGCTGTTGGAGATGCACTGCAGCCAACCTTCATTATTGAGAGGGCACCTGATTGATTGATTATTGTGTTGAATATTATGATGATGCTGATGACGATAATAATAATAATTATATTATTAATATTATTATTACTATAATGATTATTAAGTTAATGGTGATGATTATGATGAACATTATGATTATAATGATGATCATTATGCCGAGAGTGATGATTTTTATGATGATGGTGAGAAGAAGTATTAATAATAAGAAACAGGGGAGTGATATGATCAAATACATCGACCTTTGTCTTAACTGTTTCAGTGCCGATGGATCATATATAGTCTAATGTGACACACACGCCCCACCATTTGGACAGAAGGACGATATGTTGCCATTGTAGGGTCATCGTGTTATTTGTTCTGTTTCGTGGTATCTGTCGCAATGTCAAAGTTCATTGAACTGAAATGTACATTATAATACTTGTTCATTTGATGTGTACCATGTTTGGTTCAAACCTAATTTTTGTTTGTCACTGAATCAATTAAGATTAATTAACATGATGATCTTCATCTGTGCCTAGCTGGATGTTAATGTATATATTCTGTCTGTGAGTACAATTTATAAAATGGTTTTCAACCACACATTAATATCAAAGACAACACAAAAGCTAATCTAACGTCCATGTAATTTACACACGTTCCATAAAAATCAATAGTCAAAATAATAAAAGTGAATGCAATAAAATCCGAAATCGGAGAGAGATAGCAGTAATGGATCGATTTGAATCAATAAGCACAATACCCCTTCCCTTAAATTAATTATCAAAACACTCTGTGAAACTACATAGATAAATAGATATACAATCATGCAAGCAAACAAATAATTGCAAGCAACACAACTGATGGAAGTAAGAACACAAAAAGTCAACGTGTGAAAGAAACATGTACATACAAACATGTTACATAGTTTCATACATTCGAATAAATTTGTTTATACATAACAGAAGTCGAAACAACACTGACTACAACCGGCGGATTGAAAATGTACTGTATTTCATTAAAGAAAACAAACAGAAGATCAGGGTGGACATCTTCGGTTAGATAGACGTGAAAATAGTTGCGGATAAAAGTGGGGATTATTGCACAACATGGAATGCAGCAAGGTGCAATATTTGCACCTTTCGGCCGACACATCCGACTTCTACAGCCATCTGTTTTCCTTCCCGGGTGTTTCGTAGGACGGTCAATTCACTTGTGGTGTCATCTCCATCCCAGCTAGTCCATTAAGATCAGCTGGAGACATAATAGTCAGCCATCAAGAGAAGGCATGGGAAAGATCATGGGCATTTCCCGCCATCCAAAGAGGCTTCCATAATTGCAGAGCCGACACATAGTGCTCTGGTACTGGGCTTAACCAAGGAATCGACACGTCCCACACATTGCTGCTTAGCCTCGCTCCATATATTGGGCCTCTGCTGGCAGGATCAAAACAGATATCTATCGCACAATTCACGCACACGCAGACCATAAGTAACATCGCTGAGTGCGCTCCCTCGGTACCCGGTGACTGGCGAACCCACGGGACGCCTACAAGCTACGCAAGACAGGTGCCATGAGCCTGACGACGTCATGGCATGGTTCAGTTATAGCCTGGGTCACAGATGTACAGGTTGCGACTGTGTTCAGAATGAACACGGGAACGGGAAAGCAGGGCTTTCCACACAACGTGAAAACGCTGGAGCTCACTGCCCAGGTGACAGGAAGTGAGCTCGGACAAGTAGTCGGTGTGGATCCATCGTCCATGTGTGGACATGGTGGAAAGTACGACACAGCGTTATGGCTCTATATTGAGCACGCATTTAATCTGTAATGTAGTGTAATGTGATGTGACTGTCGAATAATGATGATGCATCTTCGATTATGTGTGGTGTAATTATACGTAGAAACTCTATACAGTCTTTGTGTCACGTCTTGTTTAAGTAACTGCAGTTCGAGTGGTGAGTTTATGACGTATGATTGAGTAACCATGATATACTCATGTGCTGCGAGATGACCAGGGTTCTGACTGGAGAGTGAAGAGAAGAAGGAGTCATCCCCTGTTGTCACGAGAAGTGTTGCTACACAATTATTGATAGTAGCTCATTCAGATAGACCAGACACAGACCCTGGCACTTGTTATCGTCCATATGACTACTTCTGAGGCCATCAGATGATGACTTTGACATACGTATCACGTGCCCCGTACAAGTTTAAGCACAAAGTATCATTCTACAAGTAGTGAATTGGCTAACCGGAAAGTTGATATCACAGCATGATGAAACACGAGGAAACATACTCACAACTCCTGCTATCATAATGAATTTAAATGTAACAAAACGGCGTTAGAACTGTCCGCATTATAAAAGGCATGTGAACCAGTGAATAGAGTCGGCAAAAAGATGTAGTCACAAGTGTCATAGAATTAAATGCTTATCACGTATTGAATTGTCGACTATGTAAAATATACAAACAGTGTAGTACTATGTGATTGCAGATAGGGTTTGTGCAGGACTTTACAGACACAAGAGAATTTGCTTTCTTACAAAGGTGGTCACAAGGTGAACTGTGAATTATTAGAAGGGTGATAAACGACAATCAAGGCGTCAACAGCAAGTATTGCTTATACAGTGAATGAGGCAATGGACACATGTAAACATGGAATGCTTTTCCCGTACGAACTGTTTAAACCAGGTCCAGCAAGCGAAAATATGAATCAGGGCCCTACAGAGTCGTGACAGGCTTGCTGTGTCAACAAGCGAGGTCAGTACGGCCGACAGTCTACTGTGCTGATCGACATATGGTCAACAGAGAAGCGACAGTCATGAGCTGCTACAGCGTGTACATCAGAAACGACTATGCACAAGTTTACAATTTGAGACAGTCGGATGTGATCAGCCAGGCTGAAATAAACTATTGTAAAACTGGGAACCTTGTCTAATAAACACCGGAACTGAGTGACTTGTAAAGTGCCGGTAGTTGTCGTACAAACCCGTGTATATTCGAGGCGGCCTGGTGTGTGAGTGTGTTCCTAGGTGCCGTAAAAACATTAGTGGTGCTATTGGATCAACTGACATTAGTGTTAAATATGTAACTGTGTGATTAGACAGTGTGAAGTTAGGAGAGTTGTAAACAAACAGCAGGACAGTTAAGCTAAGAACGGGCAATATAGAAGCCATTAGCGTTGTGCAATTAGTATTAACATTAGTCTATATTATTATTAAGCATGTGTAGTTATATTTGTGAGATGTTGTTATGTTAGTTGTGTTAGATAGGTTATGTAATGTGAATTGTTTATGTGACAGTACCTAACGAATGCATAAAAATTACTTGGTCAGTAAAGTAGTAGCATTATGTAATAATTTGAGTGCAGCCTACGTTAGAAATAACTATAATTATAATTATTGAACAAGGTACTAGTTCACAGTTAGTGTAATAATAGTAAGGAGTACTAGTACTTATGTGTGGAAACCAATATCTTATGAACAGTTATCGATAATAAGATGATAGTAGTGATTAGTGAACGATACTGTAGAATATTTACGGTTATGTTGTTATAATTAATTTTGGTTATAGGTTACTTTTATGCATGATTTCTGAATTTTGTTATAATTTTAGTAATTATTTTTGTTGGTTCTTAATGATTTTATTGCATGCAGAAGTTTTGGTTAATTTAGATCATCATCATTTCTTGCATGCAGGTTTGAGGAGGATATTTATTTTTGTTCAGGTGTTTATGTATTTTAAAATAGAATGGCAATTGTTTGTCCAGTGGAAAATTAACAGATAGGGAATAAACACCTGGCGAAGTGAATTTCGCATGAGTGAGTTTGTTTACAACGGAGGACGTGCATTGCCGGCATGGTTCGTGGGTAATCTTTCTGTGCCGACAAGAGCATTTCTCAAGAATGTTTCGCATCTTGTAGAGCAGCCTTCCGAAATATTGCATGGGTAATTGTTATGTGGCGGGGGACTTGCTATGCGGGGTGTTGGGCATATGTGATTGTAGGTTCAACTAACTGTTGTTGTGTGTATGGGTTAATGATACACAACAGAGTGTTGTTCGCGGAAAAGAGTGGTCTAGAAAATAAAAATAGCTTACAAATGATAACAGCTTGTGAGGTTGTGTTACATCAACACCTGACCGGTGTCGCGTCTCTGGGTTATGATACGCGGCATTGTTTTGGGCTATGGTGGAACATAATTTCTAAGCATTTAGTTCATATTTTCCACTGTATAAATTTCTCTGAAGTTGAGTTTGTGGCATGGAAAATTATTTAGGTTAACATCATTATGTCTTGCATGCTATGGTTGAGTGTGGTAGTTGGTTTAATTTTCATTAGTGGATTTTGGTTAATACTATCTTTAGTGAATGGGAATTCATGTCAAATGGTGGATATCCGAGCGGTGTTTGGCAGTGCAGTGTTCTCTTTGGTAACATCAGACTGGTCGACTCTAGCACGGCATTGGCAGAGATCGCTGGGAGAAAACATCAGTTGGGATGGAAACCGGAGATGACTTTGTCAATATTGATAGTATGATAAGTTACGTCATGTGGGCGGCTGATCTCTGATACGGGTTATGGTGGTTGATGTGAATGGAATGAATGTGTAAATGATAATCCGTGACGGGGACCGGCGGCACAGATCATTTCGATATTTGTTAGGTTTATATTTTAATTTTGAAAGATTTTGTGATTGACAACAGTAGTGGGTAGGTAAAACCATATGGGTATTGGCATCATTTAATGTGGGGTTGCTAACACCGGGTGAGCTGAGTGTGTGCCTCGCTGTGTGATGGCGGTCTCGCATTGCAGGTTGTTAATATTTGTGGTTTAGTGGCAGATGGAGACTCACTCATGTATGGAGGCACTATGAATTAACTGACTGTACAGAAACTAACCTATGTAAATAACTTGATGATTGATTGCATGTATTACTAACACGTGGTCATGGTGCCACATAGCCATACAGGTTGAGTTAGAATTGAAATTGAAGAGATGTTTTTGGAAAGGAAGCTATATTGCAATATGAGTATGATTATGTAATTATATAGAGATTGATTAGTAATTATTTTATGGAATAGAGAACTTAAATTGTAAGCAATGATTGTATTTATTGCAAATATAGCATTATATTATAGGTTATATAATTATATGATTGATGTTGGGTGTTAGATAATTATTATTACTATTACATATTTATTATTTATACGTATTAATGAATATTGTGAACTATTTATGTAAATGCTATATAATTTTAGTAATGAGAATATAATTACTTATTGGTTGAGTATAGATATTATTTAATTGTGTTATTAAATTGATTGATGGAAACATATATTTGTGTTCATATTTATTATTATGTTGCATTTATTGATATTTGTTGATTGATTTTGATTAATATAAGAAGAAATTGTTTAGATTTATAGGATACTTGGTATTGGAATCATTAATGAAATTGATGAGAGTACGATATAGAGGATGAAGACACAATAGAAGCTGTGGCAGTTGAAGCGTAATGAGTTGGTCAAATGGAACGAAACGGCCAGTAATATAAGATGCTCTCAGGCTTATTAGCTGCAACTATGTTCATTGCTATACGCTGGGTCTACAACGACAGAGTCAAAGAGGATGTTTAGGCTGGCGGTACTTGGAACTTTGTATAGGCATGGGCGGTGGTGGAAGGCTGTGGCTGCAGTGGTTGACTGACTGGGGATGCGGGTGGTCAAGTATGGTAACGCGAAAACAGCAAAGATGTGCTGGCGGTACTTGGAACTTAGTATCTTCCTTGGATAATCCTTGCAGTCGGGTATCAGTCTGTCTACCATGGGAACGCTGGCTTGCGTTGTACAGGTGGCCTTGTATGTAACGCGATAACAGCTGATCTTCTAGACCTGGGACGAGTGGCTTAGCAAATGAGTGGTGAGGATGAGCAGATGAAGCTGAGTGATGGTTAGTCTTGTATGACCACTATAGACGCTACCTGCCAACATAACGCGGAATTGATTATGATACCATCATAGCATTAATAGAATGGAAATATTAAGTCTCGGAGTCATATTACAAACTGAGGGTTCGTATATAGACAGATTAGAATTTAGATGTAGAAATTCTGATTCAATGTTACAAAGAACAGTTACATTGATATTGTTATATAGTAATTTGATAAAAGGTTGTAGGACAAAATAGAGGTATGCATTTGGATGTACTTTATATGTTGATGAGAATAATGAACTAGTTGTATATTTCAGAGTGACAAGAACTTAACAAGGTTTATGGAAAGACGACAGATAGTTAAATTAGAATTAGAACTACATTAATATTGCTTACATAACTGAAAATTGGATATTTCAAAAATTGATTCTCAATTTTTGCCCGTGGAAGGGGGGAATGCCATGAGCCTGACGACGTCATGGCATGGTTCAGTTATAGCCTGGGTCACAGAGTACAGGTTGCGACTGTGTTCAGAATTGAACACGGGAACGGGGAAAGCAGGGGCTTTCCACACAACGTGAAAAACGCTGGAGCTCACTGCCCAGGTGACAGGAAGTGAGCTCGGGACAAGTTAGTCGGTGTGGATCCATCGTCCTGTGTGGACATGGTGGAAAGTAGACAGCGTTATGGCTCTATATTGAGCCACGCATTTAATCTGTAATGTAGTGTAATGTGATGTGACTGTCGAATAAGTGATGGCATCTTCGATTATGTGATTGTGTATATTATACGTAGGAAACTTATAACAGTCTTTGTGTTCACTCTTGTTTAAGTTAACTGCAGTTCGAGTGGGTGAGGTTTATGACGTATGATTGAGTAACCATGATATACTCATGTGCTGCGAGATGACCAGGGTTCTGACTGGAGAGGAAGAGAAGAAGGAGTCATCCCCTGTTGGACACGAGAAGTGTTGCTACACAAGTATTGATAGTAGCTCATTCAGATAGACCCAGACACAGACCCTGGCAACAGGACTGACCGAAAAGCTGTGCCAGCTTACTGACTGCAGGCCCATTACTCATCAAGAGAGAGAGAGAGAGAGAGAGAGAGAGAGAGAGAGAGAGAGAGAGAGAGAGAGAGAGAGAGAGAGAGAGAGAGAGAAAGAGAGAGAGAGAGAAAACGAACGAACGAACTTTATTTTAAAAGGGTAACAGAGAGAGAGAGAGAGAGAGAGAGAGAGAGAGAGAGAGAGAGAGAGAGAGAGAGAGGGGGGGGGGGCGCTCGTCGAACCATTGTACAAAAATTGCTCTTTCGCTCGCTCAAACCGCCACTTCGGTGTTTCGCACTGCAGTCACATTTACGTACCACCTGTCTCGCTAACTTGCGTCGGCTAAAAAATTCCCCGATTTGGTGCACATCACACAGTCATCAGAGACAAAGAACGCCGGACCCAGGACCGATCTTGAAAACCAGAACAGGCCCTGCAAACACGAGATTCTATCACTCTTATCTCCGGAGGAAACATTGAATGGGCATCTGGAAGTGTACTGGGAATGCGTGACATTGACAACTTTACTAATCGAGTGCTGGTTGGTGTAAAATATATGGAGTTTGTATCATATACCACCCAAAAACAGCTCATGACGTGGAAGGGGGTTCTTTGCTGTAACAAGTCAGAAAGACGCTGCAATCAACCCCCAACATGTATTGACTGTGTGTAATTTACTTTTAACGGTTGGTTCAATAGTTTGCCATTGCTTATTGAAGGATTGACGATGATAACATCCAGATTAACTCCAAACGGTCTGCTTTCAATTCGCCGGCAGCTGATTTCTAATCTTCGACTCGGTATAACATCCACTTCACAGGTGGAAGCAGAGGAAGAGGCCGACTACGTACCGCAGAGAATAACTGAGACCATGGGAATATCGATACATGAAGCCAATAAGCGGGCACTCTCTCGCTGTTTATACCACAAGGTACAAGAGGAACACGATGAGATGAGATAAGAGACTCGGTATAACTGGAAATTATGATACTGCGGGCCTCACTATCCCCTAAGTTACAGAGCATGTAGTTCCCTCCACATCCTCCATATTATATTCATCTCTGCCACCAGTTGTCATCTTCTCGTATGTTACGTGTCCATCTATTTTGTTTGCTCTGTTTATCCTAGAAAGACTTTCTAAGGATGTTACTTAGTGTCAGGGACTCCCAGTGTGTGTCCTGTCCACCGCCAGCAAGGTCCATCCAACACCTCATAGATGCGATGGAATCGGCAAACTTCTTCCCTGAGCTCGGCATGAGGTATTCTATGGTCACATTTGAGGCTGTCCATTCTGGCCTCGACTTGGCCGACAGGTTCATGGCGCTCGCTCTTAATCGATTAACTGCATGGGATGACTAATCGTCTTAAGCGACTTCACAGATCTGTCATGGGCTTATGTACAGTAGTTTTCCCTATGCAACCTCTTTTATGTGATATATAATACAACTTATCTTCTACTATATTAACAACGTTTATGTCATATTTGTGACATATCCCTACTTCCTATTTTACGCCATTGTGGTATACTTTTTCACAAGCCGTAACGTGCTAACCGGTCTCTGAGGCTAAGGGCTTGCGAACGCGGTTTGTGAGCCCGTATACCCGGGTTCGAAACACGGCGGTGCTGTTTTTTACGAAAAAGGTATAGGGGCCGGTCGTTCAGAAAGCAATTGCAAACTACTGAACGTAACACTTGCCTAGTACATCAACAGCAGCTGAAAAAATGCTGGTGTTGACTGCAACGTCCCGTAAGGGATACGCAACACAATTTTTTTTAACGTGCTGTGAATATTTCTCAGTACAACAATTGAGTATTGACACCACAACAGGGATAGTTTGTTCCGCTGCAGAAAATCCAACATTTTACAACAACAGACCCATTTCGGCGAGATACCAAAAACTGGAATCGGGAAAAGGTACATAAAAAAGATTAACGACAGGAACACGGCCTGTTTACACAACTACGCACGGGACAGAAAAGATCTGAGACAGTTGATGGTGTGAGAGCACCCTCCCAAACAAATAGTAAAATATAACATAGTTTTCTACTAAGAGGAGGAAAGCCTCAGCCAACAAAGATATCACAATAAGATTCGGAAACCTGTCGCCAATGTGTTGTGAAGCCATTTCGTTTGAAATTAAGGTAAAACAATAAAGTTTTAAATTTAAGTTTAGTCTGTGAGTCTTTTTCCCAAGAAGAATTTGTAATTCAAATGAGTGTAAACCATGTGGTTAGTTCTTAAGAAATTAATTTAGTAGAAACTAAATAATATTATATTCAGTTACCATAGTTTATGGAAGAACTTATATTAGGACAACCCAGTGAGTTTCCTTTTCTTCTACTAAACAATTTTTTTAATGTGTAAGCATTATACTTAGTTGTACATCCTATTCTTAAGTAGTAAACTCAATCAGCAGTAACTTAGGAGTTGATGAGTAACTTAAGATTTAAAAGCTAAGTAATACTTAGTTTACTAAAAAGAAACTAGTTTACATGTGCCAGCACTGGGAAGACAAATTAGTGTAATGGGAATCGGTCAAGTAGATTTTTTAACATGAGCACATGAACAAACAAGTAGTACTTTTTTATCCCATGAACACCTGAGAGGTAAATTAATTTCTAGATTTATCATAATTTATGTGAGGGTTAAAGCAACCATAGGGTGAGGCAAATGCATATTTGTGCCACATAATAATGCTTAATCAACAGCCATGCAAGAATGATTATAATACATGATAATGAATGTGTATATCACATAAATCTATGAGAACATGTGGGGATCCATTTGTATTTTCATTATTGTTAATCATGCGGAAGCATCATTTGTGACTCTCATAATTAGGCCTAATGATCACATAAATCTATGTCATTGCTGAGAGCATGTCTGTGGAGATTAATGTGTGATTTCATAATTGTTAAACAGATGTGATGTATCATTTGTAAAAACACATCAGTAGGCTTAATTATCATCCAGGAAATATTATTGTTTCTGATGAAGGATGAGATTTCCTTGTAATGTCATTGTTGTTGAATCTGTGAATGTATTCTGTGTAATCACATACATATGCTTTATTGTCATCCATACAGATATGATTGTGTCTGATGAATGATTTAGATATCATTGTGATGCCAATGGTGGTAAATATTTCAAGTTAGCATTGAGAAATCACATAAGCATAATTACGTATCTTACATGCAAGTATGAGAATCATGTCTGAGAATGAGTGAATGAAGTTACATGTTAAGAAGGGTATAACCTAACAATCATTCTCATGATAGAAGGCAACTTTGATGTATAATGTCTTGTCTATCAGCAGAAAATATGTTTGGCATAGCCCAAACACTAATTAATCACTTAGTACACTCCGACGCATGACAACACTTTGTATAATATATCATTTATGGTACCTTCATCTGGTTTTGTGCCCTAAGCGCCACACAACCCATATTACACATAACGCGTACTACAAGCATCTGGTTTTGTATCTTAAGCAAAACCCCATTTTGTGTTATAGATCACTCATGTTACAACAGATGGGCTAGTGTCCTGATGAATGCTATGATAATGAGATGGTGATTGTAATAACAATAATGATGAGGATGATTGTAATGATAATGATGATGATGATGATGATGATGATAATGATATAATGATGATGATGATAATGATATAATGATAATGATTGTAATGATGGTGATAATAAGAATGACAATGATAAATGAAGTACAAGCATATTATAGACACGATGAAGAGGAGGGAATATACTCGCTTTAAAACTTTTGATTAGAAAAGAATTCACCCGAATACTATACCAAAATGGATAACATGATGTACTTATACTGTTTATAAACAAATACTCATGCAATGGGGGATGATTTTTAAAACCCATAATGTATGAGACCTTTTTCTTTTACTGGAAGAAGAGGTAGAGAAGATAACTAGGTACAAAAGATAATGGTCAACACAGTTGTCCATTCCAAATCAGTCAAGGTATTACTTAACCGGCAGACCCCAAGACAGGCATTGGTGAAGATGAAACTGCACATCTGCTTGTTAAAGCTTGAACACCTGATATTGGAAGATTGGATGGAGAGCAAATAATTATATTGATAATAACTCATTGAGAACACCAAGACTATCTTTCTCCTATGTTTATCTTTCTCTAGGAACAATATTCCTCCCCCGATGGTGTTTCCACCTTGTCGTGGTGGGGGAGCTTGAGTTTCTCAATGACCCTGAGAGCTATGCCGGCGGTAGCGTAACTACCAGCAGGGCCTCCCAAGCCGGACAGGTCAAAGGGTAGAGAACAGACAAAGAGAAACACCCTGGTCCTCCAGGTTGGGGGTTGAAGCGTGGGGTTAACATCCCCAACTTTGTAAAAACATTTTTGTTACGAAACAGATACATGAGTCTCGAATTCGGACTGGCTTATCTGGACAACGACCTTGGAACGTTAAAGGACTTTTTGAGATTTGGAACATGGAATGTACGGACACTATATCGAGCTGGAGCGGACGAAGAACTAACCCGGGAGCTGGTTGAATATCAAATGGATATAACAGCAATTCAAGAAATAAGGTGGCCAGGAGAGGGTACTTTAGAGCAAAATGGAATGATTATAATATATGGAGGAAACCCCCAAAACAAACATGAATTAGGAACAGGATTTGTCATCAAAAAAGAGTTATGGGGGAACGTTTTAAACTTTAACGCTGTTAATGACAGGATTAGTAAATTACGAATAAAAGGTGAATGGAAAAATATAACGATGATTAATGTACATGCACCTACTGAAGAGAAAGAAGATGATATTAAAGAAGACTTTTATAATGATCTGGAAAATATAATAGAAGAAACCCCCAAACAGGACATCCTGATTGTGCTGGGAGACTTCAATGCAAAAATAGGAAGAGAACAAACTAATAAAAATGTGGCCGGTATGGAAAGCCTACATACAACTTCAAATGATAATGGATGGAGAGTCATCAACCTGGCAGAAGCCAAAGGACTGCAGATTAGCAGTACCAGACTACAAAGAAAGGATATACACAAACAAACTTGGAAATCATGTGACAAGAGAACCTATAATCAAATAGATCACATTTTAATTAACCACAGAAATGCATCAAACATACAGCAAGTTAGAAGTTATAGAGGAGCTGAGTGCCACAGTGACCACTTCATCGTTGGCGCAAAATTTTAAATAAAACTTAAGAGAGCTTTCTATACCAAATTACAAAGATTACACCCAACATATAACAGAGAAAAACTACAAGAAATTACAGTCAAAGAGAAATGTACAGATGAAATAAAACGTAAACTTAAAACTCTGCAAAACCCTTTGGAGGAAAGCGTTGACCAAACAAGAACAGATGGTTCAATCAAAAATGTGAAGAAGCAGTGATTAGGAAAAAGAATGCCAGACATTTATGGTTAAATTACATCAACAACATCCAAAAGGAAGAGCATTATAGAAATGAGTGTAAAGAGGCTACAAAAATAGTCCGACAGCAGAAGCGAGAATATATGAGTAATATAATCAAAGATATGGAAACTAATCACCAGAAAAATGAATCCAGAAAGTTTTTTAAAGAACTGAAGTCAATGAAACGAGGGCAATAAAACAAAACACATATGGTTCAAAACACAAAAATGGGAATATGATAAATAACAATGAGGAAATGCGCAACACATGGACAGAATATTCTGTTGAATTACTAAATTGTGAAGCTCCAAGTAACACATTCCCACAGGAAGAAGTTCTAACATGTGAACCACAAATTGACGAACCTACATTTGAAGAAATCCTATATGTAATCACACGACTTAAAAACAATAAGGCAACTGGGACTGATGGAATTGCTGCTGAATTTATAAAGGCAGGTGGCCATGCATTACATCTAAAGCTATACGAACTAATAATAAAAATCTGGAGGACAGAAGAATTACCCCATGACTGGAAAGAGTCATTATTGATACTATCTTTAAGAAAGGAGACAAATTCCAATGTGAAAATTATAGAGGAATATCACTACTGTTCACAAGCTATAAGATACTATCTGCAGTATTACTAAATAGTCTAAAACCATATCCAGAAGACATATTAGGTGACTACCAGGCGGGTTTTAGACAAAACGGATCAACAATAGATCAGATATTTATCTTACGACAAATAGCCGAGAAAAATTGGGAATATAAAAGAGATCTCCATAACATTTTTGTGGATTTTAAAAAGGCTCATGATAGCGTCCATAGGAATAGTCTATGGAATGCTATGCAGGAATTTGGAATACCAAGGAAGTTAATCAACATGACCAGACTATGCATGGAAGATACTTATAATATAGTAACATATAAAGGCAGGAAATCAGACCCTTTCCAAATAACATCTGGCTTGAAACAGGGGGATGCACTATCGACGCTACTCTTCAATCTGACTCTAGAGAAGGTTGTAAGGAAGGTAAAGGAGGAATGTGATATTGGAGGAAAATCCAAGCTGCTTGGTTATGCAGATGATATAGATATTATAGGGCAAAGTAAACAAAAGACATTGGAAATATTGACTCACTTAAAGGAAAAAGCCCAACAGATGGGGCTGGTTATCAACCAAGATAAGACAGAATATATGGTAATTTCAAGAGATGGAATGGCTTAATTGATTATAACGGGCAGGATCACATTGAGAAAGAGGAACGTAGCATCCTTTCTCTCTTTGGGATGGAACCAGCAATCTCATACATCCGACAGCCATCCATCTTTGTTTGGTCCAAGCCTACTTTTTACTTGGCACTGAATCTGTTAAACTACCGATGGGCTGATGGTGCGGTAGGCGGTTCAACCCCTACACCTGCATTAAGTTGGACTAAACGGTGACTTCACGTTTAGAAACAATAGCAAAGTACTCAACATTCAGTTGCCTAGCAAATATACCGGAAGATGAACTCAACTTTTTGCATAGGATATGCAACAATTTGTTTTTTTCATTCTGCGAAGAATAGAAAGAATTCCGTAGTTCAGCTACAAGAAATCATAGATGTAATTGCATCAGAAATTCAACACAACGGGCTTAGTCTCAATAGCAGGGAAAAAACACACACGCAGAAGTAATGGTTTTAACAAAGAACAATTGTATACCCAAATGTGAAAATCTGTATCAAAGTGTATGAAAACAATCTGAAACAAGTCAACATATTAAAATTATTCATTCATTCATTCATTCATTCATTCATTCATTCATTCATTCATTCATTCATTCAGTAGCATGTCCTTTGCAGAACCTCGCTCCCATAACAACCTTCCGGAAAACTTCTCGATCACGAGCAAGATAAGATGTCCCGCATCCGATACAATCATCTGGAGATATCCGCAACATCCTGCACCCATCTTCTCTTTGGTCTTCCTCTTCCTCTGTTCCCAGGCATATACCCCTCCATTATTGTTCTCTCCAAACTTTCATGACGTTTATTATAAAGTTATTGGGTGCTTTAATAACAGCAGATGGAACGTGTATTTAGGAAATTATACGTAGAATAGTGCAGCAGAGGTAGCGTTTCAGATGATGAGGAATGGTCTCTGCAATTTATCCTTGTCAGTAGAAGTGAGGGCAAGCGGTTTAAGCGCTACATTTAGCCAATCAAGACACACAAGCGAGTCATGGACAATTAACAGAGAAGTGAGGGATTATGTGGAAACTTCAGGCATGTGAATTTTATAGAAGAATGAAGAGAACAATAGGGGACTCCTGCTTGGCGAAGTGGTCAGGCCGTCTATCTAGAGCTCCGAAGGACGTGGATTCGATTCCGGGCTACCTCCTTCGGTTCACGAGTCCAGTTTTTCTCGGAGAATCCTGGGGGTCGTTGCTGGTGCTACAGAGTTCGTGCTTTGTGCGACTCTTTCGGCAGGTCGCCCTGTGGAAACAGACCGAGCCATATGGGATAAATTCCGGTCCAATGAAGTCGATTCGCTCGACTTTTAGGACTTCTATTTGAAATGAAAGAGCAATGAAGATATCTTGAAAGAAGTTAACTCACAATGAGAACTGGTTACTCACATCATAAGTGCCATGGTCCAGTTTATACAGGCCTGGAACATGACATGAGTTGTAACAGGCGCGGTCTACATGAGCAGACCGTGTGAAGTGACCTAACACGGCATTTGTCACAAAAGCGTGAAAAGAGCTCCGGACGTTTTGTGCGGGGACAAAAGATCACCTTGGACAGTTGGGCTTGAACCACGGTCAATGTCGGACCTGGTTCTGAGTTTAGTAGAACGGCCATATATTGCGCCCCTACTTTTGTAATTAAAGTGTGTAAAATTGTAGTCTCTAAATATTCTGTTTAAAGGAAATGTGGAAATGATAATATAACCTGTGCAGTATTTGGAGACAAAAGGAAGTATGAAACCATACTTGTGTTGAGTTATTCCGGACATGTTGAGTCTGTTCTAAATTACTAGTTGTTGTGAATAGTGAAGTGAAAGAACTTAAACTTAACTCAAGACAATGATAGAAATGCGTCCAGCTAGAAAGAACACAGAATCGCCTACCAGAAAGGTACTGGCACAGAAACGTGACCACAGCAGCAACAAATATATAATATGCTTGGCCGTGGGAAAAGTTCAGTCACCCGTTCCAGTGCTGGGGCAAGATATTTGCGGCACCCGACATACAACCCAGCTGTGTGCACCGATCAGTGATCATTCACACCTGATGGCAACGATCGGCGCGGAGCCACGTAACTAAGAAAGGAAACACCCCAAAACTCGCCTATGACTCTAGTAAACATGCCACATGCGTGAAGTGCCCAGCAGGCGCTCTATGGCAATAAGATAGTCAACATAATGAGAAGAGAAAAGCTTGAGTAGATAGTGACAAAAGAATATGGGAAGGAATAGAGAAGTAGGACATGATCAAGAGAGAAGATGACAGGCAGTTTGGCATGATGGCATGGAAGAACAACGGTATCAGATATGATTGGCAGTACACAAAACATAAGGCTGTGGACTGACATGATGACCAATGCCCCACGACATGGACTATAAGAAAATTATGCGAAGACACTGTCATTGAATGCGCGTAGTTTATTCGTAATTGTTTTAGCCGTTCTCTATGGTTTTAATATCCCAACTTGCTCCTCCATATTTGTCTACATTGCTGCCTAAATGAATTTGTAATTCAATTTCTTCAATTGAAATTGTCAACACACGAGATGGAGTTTTCAGTTGTTTGAGTTATTCTCACTATATTTTCTTTCGTCGGTGATGTCGATACCTTCTTGTATCCCCCAATTTCTGGCCTGATTATTGTTGCCTTCATAATCCTGTCGGCGCGGAAGAGAGGGAGCACACTGACAGGATCATCAACGTGGAACTCATTGAGAGAACAGATCTCGGTGAATCGAGAGATGGGTAAACGACGACCATTGATAGGGGACACATTGAGAGAACTAAACAGATCCAAGTGAATCGAGATGGGGAAACGACGGCCATTAATGACGGACACATTAAGAGAACTACA
Organism: Cepaea nemoralis; assembly: GCA_014155875.1. Taxonomy (NCBI): domain Eukaryota; kingdom Metazoa; phylum Mollusca; class Gastropoda; order Stylommatophora; family Helicidae; genus Cepaea; species Cepaea nemoralis. The sequence goes on from JACEFZ010003147.1 coordinate 93,432, forward strand.
CAGATCCCAATACATCGAGAGATGGGGAAATGACGGCCATTGATCAAGGTGCAGTTGTTTCCAAGCACTTGTTTCTAGAAATATGTGAACAGCAAGGATGATTGATTTTCATTCTTAAATGAACAGAAAAATTGTTGCGTGGCAGTTGATGAGTTAATGAGCGTTGTTGCTGCCACTATTTGAAGTGTGATTGTGGCTGTTCTAATCGACACATTATAACACACATAGTTGGCCACATGTGGCTGCGACAATCAATCCAGAGTGGCACTAGCAGGAAGGATTGAGCTAGAGGACGAAATAGTAGCGTGCTTAACCAACTGACTATTGGAACTATAAGTGTCCGTACTATTCAACACTTGCTCATGGAGACTGAGAACATATGTGCATGACTGAAGTGCTATGACGCCGTGGTGGACAACAATATCGGACAGTTCTAAGATCCAGACACACAAACATTCACATACACTCAAACACACATAGACACGTCAGCGGGTGTATAGTATTGTCTTTATCCTACTATTTGATTTGTTAATCGTTAGTTTCAATACCCCCCCCCCCTCTTAAACCACACACACACACACACACACACACACACACACACACAGAGTCACACACAAATACATACACATACACACCAAACACACCAGTAAACTGGTACTTGGTTAATAACTTAACGCCACAAGCATCACAGTCTGCTTGGATACAGTAGTTACACAGTATCACACCAAGAGACACCACCTTCTAGAGAATCCTTGAATAATATCATCACACGTATTGATGCGCACCCATTAAAGAACATCGGAAAATGTGGAAGTTTCGTTGAATAAGATGCTGTCATCATTAAAAGTAATAAGTATGATTTTTTAATGTCCGCAAAATTGTAGATTTTTCGGTCAAGTGTGACATCTGGCTTCTACTTCTTTTCGGTGTCTTCTGTGATCGTATCAATACATACAATTGATTTCTCGTGGTATTTTAATCGACAACCTGATTTCGCTTGCCCGTCAGCCCTGTTGGCATGTGTTCAAATTCGCGTGGAGGTGGATTTTAAAATTGATTTCCCCGATCGTTTCAGCCTAAAATGAGTACCCGGAAATGTCTTGGCATGCGTGAGATGGCCGGCCTGATATTGACTAAATCACACTGGAGTGTCTATTGTCTTTTAAAATATGGGGAAGCCACCATATGGCTAACACACAATATGTTAAAAGAGTTTTTTTAAAATTAATTTTACTATTACGAGTGCTTGTAATATTACATGTACTTTTACTATTATACGTACTTTTAATATTACACATACTGATAATATTACACTACTTATAATATTACACGTTCTTTTAATATTACAATTTCTTTTAATATGACAATTTCTTTTAATATTATACTTTCTTTTAATATTACACGTACTTTTAAAATTACAATTTAATAACTTAAAAACTAAAAAAAAACACAAAAAAACTAAAACTTTTAATATTTAATATTACAAGTACTTTTAATATTATAATTTATGTTAATATTGTACGTACTTTTAATAAGTAACTAACTAGAGTAACTAACAACGATTGCCTGAAAGAGGCTAATGAAACTAGAACACTGTATACAACAATAAGAAAGAGACAAACCGCTTTCTTTGGTTATGTGATGAGAAGAGAGGCATTGTAGAACATCGTGACAACTGGAAAGATCGAGGGGAGGAGAAGCAGAGGCAGACCAAGAGAAATGATGCTGGACGGATTGAGACGGTGGCATGGAGGAATATCATCAGCAGAGTTGATCTAGAACACCAAAGACCGTGATCTGTGGAGAGCCATGAACGCCTACGCCAGCCTGCACGGCATTTGATGATGATGATGACGTACTTTTAATATTACTCGTATTTTTAATATTAAAATTTCTTTTAATATTGTGCGTACTTTTAATATTACACGTACTTGTCATATTACACATACGATTAATATTACACGTTCTTGTAATATTATACGCTGAACTACCCGCAGAACATGTAGCACTGAAACAATGCAATTTAATTGTACATAAGCCTGTCTCCGTGGCCCAAGGGCTTACGGACGCAATTTGTAAGTCCGCTTACGCCCGTTCGAAACACCGCTGCGACCGATTTGGCAGCAGACCACGTTGTACTGGACTTTAGCGAGTTGGAATGGCAGCCGGTCGTTCAGAAAGCAATGGCAAACTACTGAACGTAAAACTTGCCAAGACATCGACAAAAGCAGTAAAATGATGGTGTTAAAAGCGATGTCCTGTAAAAAGGATATGAAAAAAAAAAATATTGTACATAACATTTGAAGTGTAATACATATTAATTTAGGATAAATTAACTGTACCGAACAATGCAGCAAAATTATGCATAAAATAACAACATAATTGTATGATAGTAACTGTCGTGGAATACTGAGAGTTAATGATTCCCAGATAGACGACTGTATACACCGACTAACCAGGTAGAAGAAGGGTTAACAAACGAAGCAGTAAGGGTAACCAACAACGGAGTGACCAGGCGCATGTGTTTATAGGTCAAGACACAGAAGGGGCCGCCAACAGCACAGGTAACCTGTCGCGTGGAAAAATTGGTTTGCGACAAAGGCAGACAGCATTATTGGACAGCATATTGCGGTCTGGATGTATTAATAACGGAAAAGTTTCAGATCTGTAATTTTCCACTAACGGTGATAATGAAGTATGGACTTGAGGTGTCAAGCAAGGTCAAGGACTATGCGGCAAAAATGACCTATAAAGAGTGTCCACTTCTTTGTGAGAGTTTAGTGTGTGTTCCAAACTGAACTGAAGGAGATATGTTCCTGAGTGGGAATAGAAATACACGTCCCTAATGATGGAAAGAGGGGATAGTAGTGTGTTATTCGCTAAGTGTTTTTCGATTCCAGGAACATAGATGCCTAAATAAGGTATTAATATATTAGAGTATAGTTTTAGCATAGGAATATAGATGTGCGTGAAGTGCATTTAACATTGCTTTCTATTAGTAGGAATAGTATAGACGTTAGGTGAATCTTCTATCCTATGTCAGAGTGGTTTTTTTTGGAAGCCTTTTCATTTCGGCTGGAGGAAAAGACACTCACATAGGAGAGAAGAGGAAGCAGACACAGATCTCATTATTAAATGTATATCACACAGGTTCCCATACCAGTGCGAGACTTATCAACTAAGATATAACACAGATGGCTGTGGTCAAGATCACTCAGTGTTGATAACCCACAAGAAAGCACTTTAAAGTAATAAAGCACGACACTTGTGCATAAGAAAGGAAAGAAAAGAAGTGTCATCGTAATAAGTCAGGAGGACAGAGAACGGAAAATAGAGATCATACAAACTAAAAACAAAAGACTCAAATGACTCAGTATCGAAGAGTTGCAAGGTGCATACCAAATGCCTATACCAATTACGAACTATCCAGTGTAGAACTTTTTACAGGACAAAAATAGAGAATACTAGAAACTCGATGTGTTTTCCAGGATGGAATTAAGAACGCTATAAGAAAGCAACGAACATTCAGTTTAAGCTGACAGCATATAGTGATCGGTTTAAGTACATTGATACAGTGGTGTACATTTTTCATTTAAAAAAAACGGATATATCTACAGACTCAAGCAGACGGAGCATTCAGGGTGAGACCGTTCTGTTGTATCTATGTACCGTCCTGTACTTTAGCCGAGAGAAGAGACGAGAGAAAACACGGAGACTATCTATCAACATCTTATCTGGCAGCCACACTAGAAGAACATACCAACTACATAGACAATATCCATACATACACCAGACATAGTTTTTATTAATAAATCTTTTATTTATTGTTGAAAGGAACTGTTGTCTGAGTATGTGTTGAGAGAATAACAGAGAGAGTGAAAGAAATAGATATATGGAAGGGAAGACAGAAGAGAGGAGTGTAGACCAAAGTCAGTCAATAATCCCAACAGATAATACGTTTAAAGATGTGCTTGTTGATTCCAACTTCCTCTCGGGAAAATAACAGGACATAATTGGTGGAGCAGCGGGGTACATACAGACATTATACCCATATGACCTGAAAGCATAACAGGGCATATGCATAGAGGGGTACCTGCATATTGGCACAGGCATAGCGGAGTACCTGCATGTTGGGACATACTGATTGGAATAAAAAGAAGTATATATTGATGACTTTTAATGGAAGGACGTCCATTGGATATATGGTGCCATTACATTTATGGTGGAAACATTTCATTAACGCTGGTGACTTTACAGTGAGAAAGTTCCAGACAGGGTGAATGTGGATAGGTAGTAAGACACATTACATACCTCGTCACACGGTCACACGTCTACATAAGTCTTTATCCTATATCTCCTCTTGTGGATGAGAGAGTGGTTGTGATGTACTGTGTGGTGTTGTAGATTTATAATATTAGATAGACATAGATAAATGATATAGGTTCTAGGTAGATTATCTGTTTATAGGAAGGACTTCTTTATTGCTTGAGGTGTCTGTACTCTATTTGCGGACTTACATTCTTAACTATGGCAACTCCTAAAGTAACTACAGCAGAACTAAGGGCCAACGGAGAGGAAATTGGTTTAGCTGGCTCGGAACTAACTGATTACATCCAGGAAAGAGAGCGAGAGATTCGTCAAGCGGAACGAGAAGATCGGAAGGCCGAGTTGGAAGTGAGAAGAATAGAGGTGGAGACCAAACGAATGGAAATGGAACAAGAGGCCAAGAAACTGGAACAGGAGACCAAGCGACTGGAAATGGAACAAGAGGCCAAGAAACTGGAACAGGAGACCAAGCGACTGGAAATGGACCAGGAGACCAAGAAACTGGAAATGGAACAGACTGCCAGGAGACAAGAAATGGAACATGAATACCGCTTGAAAGAGTTAGAACTCAAGACACAAACTAAGGGTGAAATAGATGCAGCAGAAGGAAGTTCATCTTCACCTGGGGCAACCCACATGATTGGGCAGGGTTACCATGCCATGAAGTTTCCCTTGGCGGTCTTTGATGAAAGTAAAGAGAAGATATACCAGTTTTTGGATCGGTTCGAGGCTATGGCAGTCGCTATGGGACTGGATAGAACCAGATGGGCTCTTAAATTATCCCAGGCTTTACGTGGTTCGGGGTACGAGGTCTACACACGCCTACCACCAGGACAGGAAAATCAGTACGAGGAATTAAAAGCCGCTTTGATGAAACATTATGAAGTCACAGCACAAACGTATAGGAAGAAGTTTAGATCGTCTAGAAGAGAGCCGGGAGAACTATTCGCCGCCTACAGTCTGAGGCTGAAATCCTATCTCCAGAAATGGATGGACTTGGCAGAATTCAAGAGGGATTATGAGAGTCTCGAAGAGATGATGGTGGTCGACCAGATGCGAAAGCAAATGTCGAAACCTCTCAGAACCTTCTTGGGAGAACAAGGGGCGCAACGGATTGATGTTGTGAATAAGCTGGCGGAACGATTCGTAGAGGTACATGGGGAGGCTGCGGAACTCAGTATTCAAACCAAAGGTCAGGAGAAACAAGAGAAAAAGAAACCTAAGAACTGGGAAGGAGAAAAAGTGGAACCTTATATAAAGCACACAGAGGAGAGTTCAGAGAAGGTGAAGGAAAGAAACCAGAGCACCTCGAATTCTTCAGCGAAACGACAGTGGTCGGAGAAGTGGTGTTCATTCTGCAAAGTGCCATCTCATAACACGAAGGACTGCAGATCGAAACCTAAAAGTTCTTACTTCGCAGCATGCAAAGTGATTCCTACGACGGTGATCACAGACAAGGCTGAGGTCGGCGAAGGAGAAAGGAACAAAAAGGACACCCGGAAACCTAGGAAGGGAACATGGTGCACACACTGCCGGTTGAAAACACATAATACTGTGGACTGCAAATGCAAGGCAGAAGACGCCAATTGCATAACCAACCTCGAGGAATCAAAAGAGGAAGGCAAGGAAACGGTCAAAGAGATGAAAGACACTCAGGACCAAGAGAGGCCACCTGTGGTCGAACTGATTGAAGTCAATGGCCAGCAAGTTGCTTGTCTCTACGATACAGGTTTGGATGGGGAAGCGGTGGTGGACGCCAGCTTGGTAAGCCCAGACCAACTTACAGGGGAGACCATAGAGATACAGCCGGCAATGAGGAGTGCTGTTACCATGACGCTGCCAATCGCCAAGGTGGAGATTAAATCCAGGTACGTCACGGGCATTATTCCAGCTGCTGTATTATCTGACTCCTTATTTCCCATGATCATTGGCACGAAATATGTCTTTTTGGGGATGCCCAAACAGCCAGCCCAAAAGGGAACAGTAGTCAGTGGATCTCAAGGGAAGGAAAAAGAGGCAGAGACACTATGCGACAACTCAGGGATAGGAGAATTGCATACTGCCCAGAGGAAGGATACTACGTTGCATCCTTGCTACAGGAAGCTGCAAAGAAGTGCTGAACCACCAGAACGGGGACAGTACTTTCTGAAGAATCGACTACTCTATCGGAGAGCTGGGAGGGGAGATAACCTGCACGAGCAGTGGGTGGTTCCAGAGACCCACCGTCCTCACATTCTTCAGAGTGGACACATCATAGGCGAGAATCGACATATGGGTGTCAGAGAGACCTTGCAGCAAATTTCCGGCCATTATTGCTGGCCAGGAATTACCGGAGATGTACGCCGGTGGGTGAAGTCTTGTTCGGAGTGCCAGAAAGTACCACCCAACAAACGAATTAAGAGGAAACTAGCTCTTAAAGTGGAAGACAAAGTGGAAGTGTGGAGTCCAGCAGAGACCAATATACTCCAAGTAGGATGGAAAGGACCTTATCCTGTGGAAAAGGTGGTGTCCAAGAACATCTACAAAATACGGATCGGGGAAGAGAAGAAAAATCTCCCTAGACATCTCATTAGGAAATATGAAGAGAGATCCGGGAGCAAAGCTTCGCACTTTATGGTGATGGCAGCCATTGGGACAAAGGTTACCAGTCCAGACGAAGACCAGAGATCGCCAGTACAACATAGAAGGGCCTATGGGACAGTACGTGATAGGTCAGATTTACCCAACGACAGGAGGAGGGAAATCACAAGTCAGGGAAAGGACAAGAGTGAAAGTTTCACCGGTAACCAAGTTCAAAAGGGGTGGGTAACGTCGGAAAAGACGCGGAATACCCAGGACTCCAACCAAAGATTGGCTGACCAGATACAATATCGCCCAAGATGGTCCTGGAAGCAAAAGTCCAGGAGATTTGGGAAAGATGACTCGGTCCAACGAGGACGAGGTGGAACATCCCCAGAGGCAAAGCCGGGGGAAACCAAGAGGACATGGAAGCAGTGTTACAATCAGGATGGGACAATCTGTCTGTATTGTGAGCCGTCGCTGACGCAAGTCGAAAGTAGGTCGACCGGACGTACAGGAGCGAGGAGCCAACACTAGTGTCAGTCATGAGTAATATAGTAGGGTGTCAATTAGAGCGCCTACTGGATAATGAGGTGAGCCATGTGAGGATCCCATCATATCATCAACACGTGATGGTCATAGCTACTTCGCAGAAGCTCAACGCACGGTGGATGTGATGGACGTTGTTGCTGCAACTGGACTTCACAGTGGAATACATCCTTGGTAAGGAGAATGTAGGAGCAGATTTCTTATCCAGACATCCAGCTTCGGAGGACGAAGACTAGGGATTGTGGATCATGGGAATCAAACCTACAGTGAGAAAGATTCGACGCGGTCTAATCTCTTAAGAGGGGGCCTATGTCGTGGAATACTGAGAGTTAATGATTCCCAGATAGACGACTGTATACACCGACTAACCAGGTAGAAGAAGGGTTAACAAACGAAGCAGTAAGGGTAACCAACAACAGAGTGACCAGGCGCATGTGTTTATAGGTCAAGACACAGAAGGGGCCGCCAACAGCACAGGTAACCTGTCACGTGGAAAAATTGGTTTGCGACAAAGGCAGACAGCATTATTGGACAGCATATTGCGGTCTGGATGTATTAATAACGGAAAAGTTTCAGATCTGTAATTTTCCACTAACGGTGATAATGAAGTATGGACTTGAGGTGCAAGCAAGGTCAAGGACTATACGGCAAAAATGACCTATAAAGAGTGTCCACTTCTTTGTGAGAGTTTAGTGTGTGTTCCAAACTGAACTGAAGGAGATATGTTCCTGAGTGGGAATAGAAATACACGTCCCTAATGATGGAAAGAGGGGATAGTAGTGTGTTATTCGCTAAGTGTTTTTCGATTCCAGGAACATAGATGCCTAAATAAGGTATTAATATATTAGAGTATAGTTTTAGCATAGGAATATAGATGTGCGTGAAGTGCATTTAACATTGCTTTCTATTAGTAGGAATAGTATAGACGTTAGGTGAATCTTCTATCCTATGTCAGAGGTTTTTTTTCGGAAGCCTTTTCATTTCGGCTGGAGGAAAAGACACTCACATAGGAGAGAAGAGGAAGCAGACACAGATCTCATTATTAAATGTATATCACACAGGTTCCCATACCAGTGCGAGACTTATCAACTAAGATATAACACAGATGGCTGTGGTCAAGATCACTCAGTGTTGATAACCCACAAGAAAGCACTTTAAAGTAAGAAAGCACGACACTTGTGCATAAGAAAGGAAAGAAAAGAAGTGTCATCGTAATAAGTCAGGAGGACAGAGAACGGAAAATAGAGATCATACAAACTAAAAACAAAAGACTCAAATGACTCAGTATCGAAGAGTTGCAAGGTGCATACCAAATGCCTATACCAATTACGAACTATCCAGTGTAGAATTTTTACAGGACAAAAATAGAGAATACTAGAAACTCGATGTGTTTTCCAGGATGGATTTAAGAACGCTATAAGAAAGCAACGAACATTCAGTTTAAGCTGACAGCATATAGTGATCGGTTTAAGTACATTGATACAGTGGTGAACATTTTTCATTACAAAAAAAAACGGATATATCTACAGACTCAAGCAGACGGAGCATTCAGGGTGAGACCGTTCTGTTGTATCTATGTACCGTCCTGTACTTTAGCCGAGAGAAGAGACGAGAGAAGACACGGAGACTATCTATCAACATCTTATCTGGCAGCCACACTAGAAGAACATACCAACTACATAGACAATATCCATACATACACCAGACATAGTTTTTATTAATAAATCTTTTATTTATTGTTGAAAGGAACTGTTGTCTGAGTATGTGTTGAGAGAATAACAGAGAGAGTGAAAGAAATAGATATATGGAAGGGAAGACAGAAGAGAGGAGTGTAGACCAAAGTCAGTCAATAATCCCAACAGATAATAAGTTTAAAGATGTGCTTGTTGATTCCAACTTCCTCTCGGGAAAATAACAGGACAGTAACTTCATATTACTATATACAAATTAACAACAAGAAAGATCACACATTAGATAAATACAGATTCATAACATTGAAGTCAACAGTAAAACAACCAGCTAGTCAGATATCTACGTCTGTGAAAATAACTCAATAATATTAAGTTGGATGCAACATGTAAAATGCTATACATGATACATGTCCCTGTTCATTCATTAGTGCACAGGCGGAACTCTCTATACGTCAGGTGTGTGATCTAGAGACCATCAATCATGAAAGAGAGTGGGTTGATGGCCCGGAAGACATCACGGACTGGCACAATGTAATAATAACACTGAGTCGTGAGTGCAGAGAAAGGGCAGCGGGCTGCACTGAGCTTAAAGTGCAACAGCTGATCCAGAGCAACACACATCAAGGTGATATAGTCATTTACACCGATGGGTCAGTGGTGAGAAACAGGCGTAGTGGCTGGGGCTTTATTGCAAAGGCTAATGGCGAGTCTTAAAAAAAGGAGAGTCTGGCATATGAGACTACGACCTCCAGCATGAGAATGGAGATGGAGGCAGTAACAGCGGCATTCCGGTGGCTAGAGGAGACCACTGCAACACACGCTGTATTCATTACGGAATCAAAGAGTATGCTTAGTAACGTGGAGAAAGGAATGTTTCGTGTGGAATGGCTCTCGACGCTTCAGAGGTCACAGATTGTGATAATTATATGGATATTTTGCTCTGGCCATGCGGGGGTACGGGGGAATGAACAGGCTGATAGGCTAGCAGGGAATGCACCTCTTGGTGGTAGATTGCCTATGGACAAGGGGGAGGTGGTCGTGCGCTTGCGGGACCAGATGGAGAAGGCGGAGGAACAGATTGGAAACCCATATGTGGAAAGAATGCGATTGCGGGGGTCGGGGGACGGAGCACGTATGGGAATGTCCTGAGTGCAGTGATGTCGGTTCTTAACTCAACTCAACTCAACTCATTCATTAGCATGTCTTTTGCAGAACCTCGCTCCCATAGCAACCTTCCGGAAAACATCTCGATCATAATCAAGATATCCCGCGTCCTAAACACCCATCTGGAGATAATCCTCCACATCCTGCGCCCATCTTCTCTTTGGCCTTCCTCTTCCTCTCTTCCCAGGCATAAACCCCTCCATTATTGTTCTCTCCAAACTTTCGTAACGTTTCAAGTGACCACAATATTTCAATGTTCTTTGTTTTATCGTCTTTAATGGCCAGCCTTCTTCAATACTCAGTTCCTGAAAAATGGATGCATTTGTTCTTTTCTTGACCAAAGATATTCTCAGAACTCGTCTATAACATTTATATTCAAAGATGTTGCAATGGGAAAGATGCATGCTCTTTAAAATCTAATTTTTGTAGTTCTGCCTGTCCCACTACATAATTTATTCAGTTGTTTTAGTCTCTGAAGAGCAATTGATAGTCCTCGTTTAATTTATTTCACTGCGTCACCATTGTTGGTAATCAATGACCCAAGATATTCAAAATTGTCCACCACCTACAATTTTTCCTCATTAACATATATTTCTTTCTCCATAGTAGTTTTATCTGTATGCATTATCTTTGTTTTTGCTATGTTAAGATATAAGTTGTGATTTTCACTATTCAGTTGGGTTGAGGCTATTAGGTTTTCTATACCATTCTGTGTTGTGGATAGCAATATTGTATCATAAGCATACCGAATCTCATCTCTGGAATGTCATGACCACCGATATTTAGGGCATCATATAGCTCCCTGTTTATATCATCTATTACATTTCTCATTATATTTTCGGCGGTCAGGTTAAACAAACAGGCGGACAGCACACTGACTCTTTGCTTGATATCAAACCAATTTGATGTCTCGCCATCAATTCTAACCGCTGCTTGTTGGTCTAGATAGAGCACTCTTATGAGTTGTACTACATGTGATGGAAAGCCCATATTCCTCATGATTTGCCAAAGTTTCTGATGTTGTACACAGTGAAATGCCTTTGCATAATCCTCAAAACATGAGAATAGGCTTACATTAAATTCTCTGCACTTCTATATTATTAAACGCATGTTAAGAATGTGATATCTTGTTCCTCTTCCTAGTCTAAATCCAGCTTGAACCACGTTATTTTCTTCATCCATTTTCTTACGAAGTCTTCCCATTGTGATTTTTAGTAGAATTTTACTTGCATGAAGATCAGGGCAACAGTTCTATAGTTGGTGCATAATTTCAGGTTGCCCTTTTTGGTATTGGAGTGAAGATAGTTCTCTTCCAATCTTTTGACCTTATACCATATTCCTTTATGATTGATTGATTGATTGATTGATTGACTGATTTAGGAATCGACATCACAGCATTCTGGGCATTCCCATAAGAACCATCCCCATCCTCAGCAGTCAACGAAGGGTTCCAACACCAATAGTACCAGTAGAAATCTGATTATATGTCCGTCTCGCCTTTCATCTGAGCGTTGAGCGTCAACCAGATCCCCTCGTCACTCCTCGCTGTCTCATTCTTGCCAGACCATGGTAATCCATTTGCTCCTCCAAGGTGTACACGTGATCCCACAAGGCAGCAGCCACGTCTGCATTGTCATGTATCAATACTCCACCAAGATCTGTAGAGCCAGCCAATCTGTCCGCTTGTTCATTTCTCAGCACACCTGCATGCCCCGGAGAAAAGATCCAGGCGATGCTTATCACCCGTGACCTCCGAAGCGAAGCAAGCCACTCCGCACGAAGCCTGCCCGTCCACACCCTCGTCAGCATGTTTTCTGAGTCAGTTACAATCACGATGTGTGTGTGTGTGTGTGTGTGTGTGTGTGTGTGTGTGTGTGTTGTATTCGCCATCCACCGGAGAGCCGCAGTGACTGCCTCCACCTCCATTCTTAAGCTGGATGTTGTGGTATCATATTCCAGGCTCTCCTGCACCAAACGTCGACCATTAGCTTTGTCTATGAACCCCCAGCCACTTCTCTCACCTCTATACACCGAACCATCTGAGTAGATAATCACATCACCCGAGTGAGCATTGTTCTGAATTAGTTGCTGGATATCCACTTCCGTGGCCCCTGCTGGCCACTCCCTGCACTCCCGGCTTAATGTGATTATAACGCTGCACAAGTCTGACTGCTCCGCTGGCACTCTGACCCACTCCTCTCCACGCCTAATGTTCTCCAAGGGGCACATCTGTCTGATCGTATCCTACGCCTGAGCCAGTCCATGATTTCCCTCTTATCTGTCGCTGACCCTTAACTACGTCCAGCGCCTCATGCAACGGGTGATCTGTGTCTGCAGCTACTCTGAGGTATGCCTTCGCCTGCATCACATTGAGCCTACCAGCAACAGTCGGCAGACCAAGGATGTAACGCATACACACTACTGGGGTGTCTCTGGTGCATCCAAGTATGACCCGCATTGCCTCGTTCTGAATGCGCTCTAACATCACCAGCTCACTCTCTGAGACAGTGAGCAGTCCTAAGAGGATCAAGTGCTGGTATAGAGTGAAAAGCATTCTCTGCTCTGTGAACATTGCAGCCATAGTTTTCAGTGCACTGGGTCCCTTTTGAGATCTTGTCACAGCCTTCTCCACATGGTCCTTGAAGGATAGGCTCCTGTCAAATGTGATCCCCAGATACTTCAGTTTTTTTCTCTCTGCTGACATTTCTACCATCTATCGCGAGGCTCCAATTTACATAATGCGTGATAGATTTGTGTGCTTTCTTCTCCTCACGCTTTAATTATTTCAGCTGGTATCTCATCACATCCAGGTGATTTACCATTCTTCAGGTTCTTTATTGCCCATGCAATTTAATGTAATGAGGGTTCGGGTTCTGTCTCTGCTGTCAATAGCTCATGTATCTCATTCACATCCTCAATGTCACTCATATCATACATTCCACTGCAGTACTCCTGCCATCTTTCTAGAATTTGTCTAGATTCTGTTAAGGTATTTCCCATCTTATCACAGATAACATTCAATTGAGGTTGAACATTTCTTGTCAATAACTTCATTTCTTTGAACAGTTCGTAATCTCTTCCAGTCTTATGATATTGCTCTATTCTGGTACATCAATCGTGCACATACTGATATTGTCCTTTCTTGTGTTCTTTCTTATTTCTCGAGTTAAAGATTTATATTTCATCCTGCTGTTGTCGGATTCACCTCCTTTCTGCTTCAGTTCCCTTCGTTGTTTTAATTCTAACGTGTCTAATATAATCCATGGCTTAATTTGCTTTTTCTTAGTCGGAATTAAATCTTTGGCTGAAGTTATCAAGATATCTCTAGCTTGTACTGCCAGTTCATCAGGTGTCATTTCCTCTTGTACAGACATCAAGACCTCAAAACAATTCCTAACTTGTGGTATTTTTGTGAGATCAAAACGAAGTGGCCTTGGTCCTCGGGTAAGCTTTTTGAGTTTTAATTTCAGATCTGCTTCTAATAACCGATGATCTGTATCACAGTCTGCTCTTCGTAGGGTTTGTGCAGATGTTATGCTTGATCTCATCTTCTTTGTATTAAAATATAATCAATCTGATTTTTGGTAATATTGTCCGGGGACTTCCATGTGAAGAGTCTTCTTGGATGTTGTTTGAAAAGTGTGTTGGCTAGCGTTAAGTCATTTTCTGAGCAACATTCAATTAATTTGTCAACTGCATCATTTCTATATCCCAATCCAAAATTTCCGTGTCTCTCATTTTTAGCTCTTCCTGTTCCAACTTTCGCATTAAAATCTCCCATTATTATTGCTATATCATTATAACCAATCTTATTTAATGTGTCTTGCAGTGTGTTGTAAAAATCTTCAATTTCGTCTTCCTCTGCAGTTGAAGTACGTGCATATATCTGTATGAGAGTTGTGTTTTTTGGACGGCCTTTAAGTCTAATAGTGAGGAGTCTATCACTAACTGGGTTATATCCCATTTAAGCTGTACATGATAATAAAACGTAGTCTGATAACTAACAAAGGAAATTAACCATTTGGTAATTCAGCAAAGGGAAATAATAAAATTATTATGAAACAAAATTACTAATTCATTACGAGAAGTAACAAAAAACGCAACGACAACTATTTAATACGTGAAGGGAATACACGAATTCAAAAATTTAATGGAAATGTTTAGAAAATGTGTGACATTGTTAAGAAATATATTATTAATGGCAAAGTAAACTGTACGTCTTAACTCTATATTCGTCTTCTAAACATTTAAAACAAGTGTCATTCAATGTATACATATTTCATTACAATCATTATCATCTTTGGACAACAATCACCTTCAAATTAATATCTTGTGTGGGTGAAACCGTGATCAGCCGCTAGTTGTGGCTGTCAGTAACAGGATTATTAATCTGAGCCAGGGATGGGCCCTAATGTAACTTCTCTTTGAGGTTGAACGGGTTAGGGGTAGTCGTGTAAACGAAATACATGTTTCAGAATTTGCGTCCTTAAAAAATTCAGGGTTGCTTTCTAAGACTGCCTTATTTTACAATTTCCTACATGTCGCTGATGTTTAGGGACATTTGTTGAGAGTTATGTGGTATTAATTTATAAAACAGTCCATCTAGACATAAATATGTTGGATCTCGCTGCATATTCAAAATTGTCTGCAATAGTAAGTGAATAGAGAAGTTGGTACATGCCAAGAAATGTTAAAGTGACAAGACCAGAAGTAAAACATGCAGCACGTTCAGTAGATGACACATGCAGCACGTTCAGTAGATGACACATGCAGCACGTTCAGTAGATGACACATGCAGCACGTTCAGTAGATGAAAACTTCCATCGAAACGTTCGCCTATGTATGTGTGTGTGAATGTTTTTTGTTTTTTTTTAAATCCGTCGCGCTTGTGTCATATATTTGTGCTTTATATCCGTCGCTCTTCTCTGTCATATTTTGAGTGTTTTTAAAAAATTTAAATCCGGCGCGCTTCTCAGTTATATTGTGTGATTTTTATCCGTCACGTGTGTCAGCCATATTTTTATTTTATTTTATCCGTCGTGCTTCTCAATCGTATTGTGTGTGTGTGTGTGTGTGTGTGTGTGTGTGTGTGTGTGTGTGAGTGTGTGTGTGTATGTGTGTGTGTGTGTGTTTGTGTTTGTGTGTGGTAAAAGATGCGGAAACAGGATACATCGAACATATACACAAATGTGACAAAGAATGGTTGCTCTAGAACAGGGGTCACCAAACTACTCCTCACACCCACTGTAATTTAAATGCAAATATTATGTTTAGAATAATAGCAGATCTTCATACGTGCGGAGACCTCTTTGCGGCTATGTGTCTTAAATTTACTATTTTTAATTACAAATTATTGTATCTAGATTTTATTGTTTATTGTAATGTTTGCTTATTTTGCGCCATCCCAAGTCCTTCCCTTGTTCGTGGTAGCGCAGCCTATGCTCTGACGTTACCATGGTTTCCTTGGCAACACACACACACACACGCACACACACGCGCGCGCGCATCTTTCTTTTCTCCAGACGCGTCCGGCTTTCAACTGAGCCCCGATGCTCCAGGAATATTTACTTTCTTGTTTTTGTTTTGGCCATTCATCCATTTTATATGTATGTAACAAGGATTTCTTTGGTTTACAGTGATGGGTAAATGAACTACAAGTGGTAATATAGGCAATACAGCAGCAAACATTACATATCAATGTTATAGAAGCCTCGTGTTATTACGAAAATATTATTCCCAGCTCAGAAGAATTCCCCGATAAAGTTGATAATTGAGATGGTCTTTAGGCCAATGTTTTTCAATCTTTCTTCTGGAGCAGATCCTTACGCAAGTGTTTACGTTTCTCAAAGACCTCTGTGCAATAATCCACGTGTCTATCCTACTTTACGTAATAAACGAGATGGGCAGAAATGTTGCATTTGAGCGATTTAGGTCTGTTTCGGCGGAACCCCTGGCTGCCACTCGCGACACCCCGGTTGGAAAACTCTGCTCTAGGGTGCTTATTTAGGCCGGCCCTATTTATATATTTTGCAAACCTTATTATGTGATATACTCTATTACCAAAGTTACCTATAAACTTTAAATGCTTTTCGTGTCTTTCAATAGGATTTTAATTATGTTTCTAATTCAATGTCTTTTTCATTTTCAGATCCCGTGCACTTCACCCTACAAAGAAAAGAAAGTGGACGCCGAGTGTCGCGTTTTTAATTAAGAACGGAGAGTAAAGTACTTTTTTGTAGAAACAAAGGACCAGAAAACCAACTGCATGATATTCAGCGAAAATTTTGCAGTTTTGAAAGAGTACAATCTTCGGCGTCACTACGAAACAAAACATATATCAACATATTCAGTTTTCTGGAAAGCTACGCTCTGAGAAATATAAGTCTATAAAACGTGGTTTAGAAACACAAAGAGATCTCTTCACCAGAAAATTTGCTGAAATGAATCTGTTACTCGTACAAGTTACAAAATAGTGCATACAATGGCAGAACGAGGAAAACCGTTTACTGATGGCAACTTCATTAAAGAATACATGATGGAAGTAGCAAATGCCTTGTGCCCTGAGAAAGCCGATTTGTTTGGAACTATCAACCTTTCGGCAAGTTCAGTTGTGCGGATAACAGAAAAACTTTGAGAGAACATAGTGCTACAGATACGCGAGAAAACATTTTGAGGTATTCTTCGGTGCTGGATGAGTCTACTGATTTCTCGAGTACGTCACAACTGCTCGTGTTCATTCGTGGTATCAATTTGGACTTTTAGATAATGATAGAGTTGGCATCCGTTTGCAGCATGCATGGAACAACAACTGGAAAAGACATTGTCATGGGAGTGCAAATCGTTTTGCAAGATTATAACCTTCAGTGTAATCAGCTTCGAGGTGTTACATTTGATGGAGGAAAATATACGGCTGGAGTGAGGAAAGGTCGGATGGAGAAGATAGGGACTCAGTTGGACGATTTTCAACTTCCGGGCGCTCTGTTCATACACTGCATCATACATCAACAAGCAATCGGTGGGAAAGACTTGGATATTTCTTGTGTACTGAAACCAGTCGTTTCTGCCGTGAACTTCATTCGGGGACATGCACTCAATCGCAGTCAGTTCCACTCTTTTCTTGAAGAAACTGATTATGAATTATGTGACTTGCCTTATCACACATCAGTGAGGTGGCTCAGCTGCGGTAAAGTCCTGTTTTGTTTTTAAAAGCTCCGAAACGAAATAGATATTTTCCTCACTGAAAAAGATTACGCTGATCCACAGCTGTCAGATCTTACCTGGCTGTCACAAAGTTGTCATTGTTGGTCGACATCACATCGCATATGAATAAACTGAATTTGAAACTTCAAGGAAAGACAAACTTCGTCTGTGATCTCTACATAATCATCAAATGATTTCGCAGAAAGCTGTCATTTGTTGAAGCACAACTGGAAGGAGAAAACATTTCTCAGTTTCACAGTTTCAAACGCCGAAGATGTCAACCTCATTTTCCGAGAAAAAAAAATAATATTCGTGACTTGAAAAAGCATTTTTTCGAGAGATTTTCAGATCTTGATAGAACTGAGAGTGATATTCTTCTGTTACAGAATCCACTCGATTGTAACCTTCATGACGTGGCAGTTAAACTGCAGCTGGAGCTCATTGATTTGCAAGCAAATGTCTTGTTGAAAGAAAAGCACAGAGAAGGAACGCTTGTTGAATTTTACCGCTGCTTATCTGATTTTGAGTTTCCGAAAATGAAGAAATCTGCCGCTGGTATGGCACCAGTGTTTGGAAAAACTTATGTCTGTGAGCAAACATTTTCAAAAGTAAAGTATGTGAAGTCAACACATCTAACGAGATTGATTCGATGAACATTTGAAAGCAATTCTCTTGATTTTATGCAGCTATTCCAAACCAAACATTGATTATATCTTGAAAGCCAAATATCAGTTTCACATATCTACTAACCGTTTTTTGCTGCTCATTTTGTGAGATTCGGATATGGGCACACAAGGTCTGATGTAACTATCTTTTTGCTAGCGTAGCCTTCTTTGATAACTTTTTTAAAGTAAATAAATATGTTGATTGTTGCCAAGAGCCGGACCTCACTCACTCAATGTCCGACATCTTGGTTTCTGTCTAGGGTTTATAAGATTTAGCAGAAATATCTCTGTGGAATCGTATAAATACTGTACAAGTCTTTCGTGCACACAACAAAAGCTCAAAGCGTCCTTAGAATACAAGATCGCTTTATTACAGCACAGTTCTTACCGTGGTTGCCATCGTACACCGTCAGCTATTGCCTTTCAGCGTTCTGTGTAAGACCATCCCACACATTGTTTGTCCATAAAGAATAACTGGCACAACTAATCGTTATTTGTTCATGCTGTTGCTGCACACTATAGACTATCGCTACACTTCACTGCTAAACAATAGTATGAGATTTATTTACGTACTCACATCACACTGGTGGCGAACGTGTCACGGCGTGTCTCTCGCTCCGCCATTCTTGTCAGCTTGTTCACAACACGGGGTCAGCTCTATCACCACAACGGGTCGATATTGACTGGCCCATCGTTGGTCGTTAACTTCAGTGTACGGTTTCTTCACTCACCGCTTTCTTACACAAGAACACTCTTTCGTAGTTGACTTGAATAACTACAACCATCGCAAAACGCTGTCGAACTTCCTAAAACTCAACCGTCTTGTCTCACATCCCAGCTCGGTCTGTCCGAGCGCACCGTTTTCCGGCTTTTCCTTGGGCGCGTCATGTTACCACATAACTCCACCCCTTTCGTGCCCCGGTGTGTCGGGTTGGGTTTTCAACTCGTTTCTTAGTGACATCAGTTTAACTTGCTTCGTTTCTCTTATCCATCTCATGGCAGTTGTCTTTGTGTTTTGTGCATTGCACGCCACTCACCCAAGATTAACTTAGTTTTTCGTCATTTTTACCAGAGCTTTTGTTCTGGCTTGCAAGTATTGTTAAAGTTAGTTACATGTACTTTACAGGACGTTTGCAATCGACACCAGCATTTTTTGCTGTTGGTGATGTCTTGGCAAATTTACGTTCAGTAGCTTGGCATAGCTTTCTGAACGACCGGCACCCATACCGTAGCATAAAAAACCAGCGCAAAGCGGTCTGCTGCCAAATCGGGCGCAGCTGTGTTTCGAACGCGGGTATACGGGATTACGAACCGCGTCGGTAAGACTTTCGCCACGGAGACTGGCGTGAGTATTGTTCAGAATGAGTATCCGGCCCGCGTTCGTCATTTTGTCAGTTATCCGGCCCGCCGCAAATAAAGTTTGGTGACCTCTGCTCTAGAATGTAATTTTTACAGATATATGAATTTCAATGCTACCCGACTAGGACCTTAGGGCCATGGTTGGAAAAAATATGTTTAGACTACAGACTGGGAGTATTAGTGCAAGAAACATGGCAAGAGAGATGACAGGTATGCGTCCCATGTGCCTATTGCTGTAACACAGTTATGTTATATACAGTGTCATTGCATTCAACTTCTTTCTGTGTTACATATAGCGTTCTATCAGTTCCAATCCACATGAACTCATTTTCAAGTTTTGTGAAAATAACAAGAAAAATAAATCGTTATAGTATGAGATTCACACTGCTGACCTGGTCAGTTGGTCCATTAAGCTAAACTGTCAAGTATTCGGTTAGTACCCCCAATTTTACAGCATGCAAATATCAATATTACTACTAAATATGCAACAGTACAAAAATGAGCCAATTTATAGGAATGTAATTGCTTGTTGCTATAGTAAATGTTTAGGATTGATGGATGGATGGATAGATGTAAAGATAAAAAGAAAGACATACAGAGAGAGAGAGAGAGAGAGAGAGAGAGAGAGAGAGAGAGAGAGAGAGAGAGAGAGAGAGAGAGAGAGAGAGAGAGAGAGAAACGCAGGAGTGGAGAGAAAGACAGTGAGTGTGAGTATGTGATAGATAGATGTTGGGATGTAAATGGGGCCGGCGGGACATTGACCACATCACCAGTCGAGTTATAATTTGTTTATGGAGTATGGGGGAGAGCACAATATGCCCTTATAACCTCTCTCTCTCTCTCTCTCTCTCTCTCTCTCTCTCTCTCTCTCTCTCTCTCTCTCTCTCTCCCATGAATTGTAACATGAATCTTTGCCTGCATTCTCACAGCTCCCTCGGGGTGCCTTTAAGTGCCTATCGAACATCACCTCTTTGGGTGTCCAACTCTATGAGACATAAGTGGTTTATTCCACCAAAGACAGACTGTATAGAGCAAGGCAACAGTTGATGGACTCTTTCGAGTAAACCTGCGTGTCTCCAAAGGTAGATGAATCAAACAACAGTGACTGTGGTGAAGAATGAAACAAGAGTACGTCTATCCTAGTCTCCCATATGTGAACACATTAATCGTCTGAGACACTCACTGCTGCCATGTAGGATAACCCATAGTTTGGTCATGATGAATAATGTTAGCTGCATAGCAACAACGCGAATACTTCTCCAATAATTGCAGAACATCTCTGGGTTTAGCGACCATTGAGCACATGACAAGAGATTGTGCTATAGCTATAACTTCAAGATCAGAACAAATTAAGTATCTAACTATTGATATCTTGCAGTAGATTCTGTTCTATGTCGCATTCTACAAACACTATAACAAATATAATGATTTAAAATGATGTCCTCTATGTTCTATTGCTTACTTTAACATCATACACTGTATCCTGTATCGATACGTCATGAGATTGTCCTATAGCAATGACTTCAAGAACAGAACAAATTAACTATCTAACTACTGATACCTTGCAGTAGATTCTGCTCTGTTACATTCTACAAGCACAATAACAAATATAATGTTTTAAAATTCTTCTGCTGTGTTATATTGCTTACTTTAACAGTATATATCGTAAACGTATTTTGCTATAACCTAACCTATCCCGATTATTATTATAAGAATGAAGAATTATACTATATTCTAACAACCAAATGCCTAATATGATGTCCGATACAGAGTATGACAGAGAGACAAGATAAAGGATGTGTTATGGTATACCGTTAGTGTTGGATATGATCAAATAATAAATACTTGTGGAGAAGATAAGATGTCATCCAGCGAATAACATGCTACATGTTATTACTTTCTGAATGCGTTGAATAGGTTCCACCCTAATAGGTAACCTAAATGCCTTTTCACAACATACCCAGATTACAAAGTTAACCCCAACTTTCATAATGAATTGTAACTTTCCCTGAGCGTTTGAGTTCAAGAATTAAAATCACTGCTCAAGTGACACTCCTATAGTGCTCCGTCTAATGTTCAGTAGTCAGGGAAGAATTCCCATGCTGACGGTACCAATAGCAGACTGATTGAAAGTCCTCCTGCATGTTCCTACACGCGTTGAATATCTTACACACTCTCTGCTGACTTCCCAGGAAATCAGTCTCTCCAGATGAGGATCTTTTGTCTTCCCTAAACATAGCAACATTAATGCACTTCATTATGACTGCACACCCGAGCATTATACTGCAATTAAACAATGAGCTTTCGTGTCGGACTTTTCTGTTGATTATTAACAATAACACAGGTAAAACAATAATATTAGCTAGTTAACATTGATTCCAAATCACACTTTCGCAAAATCAACACCTGCGAGATGAGATGCCTCAGGAGAGCTGCCAACCTAACAATGTTATCAGACAGACTGTGGGATCATCACCTTGTGCCACTATTTATTGAAAGGCAGAAGATCAAGTAGTTAGGCCATGTCGTTAGAATGCAACACCAACAGCTACCATCACTGGCCTTACATCTAAGATCATCTGCGACAAGACCAAGAGGACGTCCAAGAAGAAAATGGATTGACGACATCAAAGACATTGTACAGTCACACGGAATGACACTATCCAGTGCCGCCCACCGGGCTCTCGAACGCAAATTATTCCTCCCCACGACGCTTGATGGCAGAAGTGGATGATGATGATGATGATGATGATGATGATGATGATGATGATGATGATGATGATGATGATGATGATGATGAATATTGATTCTACATGGTTTGAAGGTCGGCTCTTTAATAAACCCATAGCTTTATCCGCTTTTCGTATTTTTTGGATTGTATTTATTCACCATTGACTGTATTCAAACAAACATAATATTACATCAAGTTCCACAACTCGTGACTGTAATTCCTGTGATGGCTGACTCAGTGAGCAGTTCAATTTGCGACAAGTTCAGCTCTAGTTACTCATGAAAGAGAAGTGCAGTCCATTTCCGAAATAAAGTCAATCACAGACAAGGTATCTACTGTCCAATAACAGAAGCAAACGTGTTCAGTCGCTCAGAAAACTAAAAGGATAATCAACATTCTTGGCTCGTTATGGTGCGAACCTTCCTTTGTTGACCAAAAATGTTCCCAGTGTAATGTAGCTTCGTCAGGGTGCTGTGTAAAATAACAAAAATGTGGGATAATTGCATGCACATTCATGAATAACATAAACATAGATAAGAACAGACACACAGGTGAATTATATGTCAAATAAATATATATTAAAAATGTTGCATGTCATTTGCTGGACGTTATCCATTAACCCCAGATAGATTTATATGCAATTCTACGTTGAATAGTTTAAGCGTTGGTTTCTTAAAGAGAAGTCAACGTTTAAGTCTCACTTCATGTTGGGATAGCGGCTGAACCCCCTTTCGCCTAATAAACGTCCCATTGCACCACTGTGTTATAAATGCTCTTACATAAATTACGAGAAATAACATGATGATCCCATCACACTGAAGGAATGAGAACTGCCATGATGATCACTGCGCGCTGAAGGAATGAGAAATAACATGATGATCTCAGCGCGGCTGAAGGAATGAGAAGTAGCCTACCATGAAGATCTCAGTGTGCTGAATGAATGAGAAATACCATTATGATAGTGCGCTGAAGGAATGTCGTCACTTGCGCCTTTTGGTGGTAACAATGGTTTTAAAAAAATCTAAACCCATGGTTCCAGGAAAACTAGGCACGGGTCGGATAACACGGCTTTAGGATCAACACATTAAATACATCCTGAGTATGAAGGTGTTTGAGAAGGAACTATCAAAAGATTTAGTCTTTTCGTTGGATTGTTATGCGGTCCACGTTCACGCTAAAGATTGTTTAGTTAGCTATGAAACAATAGTCCTGACGTAAGCAACAATATTGTGATAGAAACACTTGTTCTGACGCATCCAACAATGTTAGTTAGTTGCCTATCCTTTACTGGACGTTGCAGTCAACCCCATAAATGTTTGGCTGTTTGTAATTTCTTAGCAAGATTACCTTGGGTAATTTGACATTGCTGATGGTTATAAATGTGCAAAACAAGTCGGACATGTGGGCGATTTATGTTGGCGGCCTCCCATAAATGCTTATATTTGATTTATCCCTCACCTGCTTGACCTTGCAAAAGTGGACCTCAATTGACCTACTTTTTCAAATCTCCCTAGTTCTGGTACTTCTGGACGAACCGGCGATGTCCGGCGCGGTGTGCGGTGTTCGGTGATATATGATCAAAGATTGACAGATCGAAGGCAGTGTAAAATGACTTATGCCATAACTCAGGTAAACCGAGTAGTCCAAAATCGAACTCTTGAATGATTACCCCTTTCAAGGACGTCACCGTTTCAGAAAAATAGTCCTGTGACTAGTCAGCTACCAAAGGTACAAAGCAGTTGTCCGTGGTTTTACCCTCACAGTATTATTATTAATAAAGTGTTTGTACATAGTGGGTGACTAAACATCTATGTTGTCACTTTAGGAAATAGACTGAGGAGAGATTATAGTTATTATATATATATATATATATATATATATATATATTATATATATATATATATATATATATATATATATATATATATATATATATATATATATATATATAATTAGATTAGCATAATTAATAAACACTTAATAACATAAATGGTTGCATTTCTAGTGAGTTTAACATCAAATACCAGGCTAATAATTATTCAATCGATTGAAATAAAATACTTAGTGAATTGTGTGAGATAAATGATAAAATACAAAATCATTATAACAACGCGAATTATTGACCTTGGGCAAACCAAAATTAATTGTGTCCCCTTGATAAGCGCGCGTAAAATATAGTAAGTGCAACCAGAAAGATAAAGTTCACACAGAGGTCAACTCATGAAATGTGAATTACTGTCTCGTGATAAAAGTCGATTGTCGATAAACTGCGTGCCATGGATTCTGAAGAGATATTTATTTGCTTGGTCAATATTTTTCCTTCTTTTCATAAATTTGGTTGAGATATTTCTGTGTTTGGACAATCTTTTTTCCAATTTGGATGACAAAAATTCCAACTTTTTATAAGTTTAGTTGAAATATTTCACTTTTTGGCCGTTATTCACCTGTGGTTAACAAAGTTTCCGACTTTTCATAAATGTGGCCGATATATTTCGTTACTTGGTCAATATTTTCCCCATGTGGTTAACATATTCTCTTACTTGGCCAAGATCTTTCCCATTTGCTTAAAAAATGTTTCTACTTTTCATAAGTTTTTTGGAGATATTTATAAGTGTGGTTGAAATTTGACCAAACTTTTCACATTTGGTTAACAAATTTTCTTTCTTTTTATAAGTTTGGTTAAAATTTGGCCAACATTTTTCTCTTTGGTTAACTAAGTTTCCTACTTTTTGTAAGTCTTGACAAGATATTTCGTTACTTGGTCAATCTATTTTCCTTCTTTTTATAAGTTTGCTTGTGATAGTTCTGCATTTGGCCGACCTTCTTCCCATTTGGCTTACACATTTTTCTACTTTTTCCCAGGTTAGTTGAAATATATTTCTCGTTGTCTGATATTTTTTTCACCTTTGGTGAACACATTTTTCTGACTTTTCATAAATTTGGTCGGTGTATTTCGTTACTTGGTCAATATTTTCCCATTTGGTTAAGATTTTTCCCATTTAGCTAAAAAATTGTTCTACTTTTCATAAGTTTAGACGAGACATTTCTTTACTTGGTCAAGCGTTTTCGCCTTTGGTTACCAGCATTCCCTATCTTTCATATTTTTGTATGAGATATTTATAAGTTTGATCAATAATTTTCCCGTTGGTTTAACACATTTTCCTACTTTTTATAAGTTTGATGTGATATTTCTTTACGTAAACAATATTTTGTTACCGATGGTTAAAACGTTTGCTACTTTTTATAAGTTTGGCCGAGATATTTGGAAGTTTGGCTGAAATATGTTTTTAATTGGCCAATATTTGAAAGTTTGGTTAGTAATGTTCACTACTTTTTGTAAGTTTGGATGAGATATTTATAAGTTTGGTTGAAATTTGGCCAAACTTGTCACAAATTGTTAACAAATTTTCCTAATTTGTATAAGATTGGTTGCGATATGTTTACGTTTGGTTGAAATGGAGCAGAATTGTTCACTTTTGGTTAACTGATTCAGTGCCGATCTCCACCTGGTTGACACATAGTCTTAACGCTGGGGCCCCTTCTCCACATTAGTGACAAGATCTTGGTAGTCCGTTTTTTTTTGCTTCGTTTCTTGTATCTTTCATTATTTTAATGCCCTATAAATGACGTTTCACACAGGAAGAAGGTTTTCGGTTCAAAACAGTAAACGAGACAGAATATATCTAAGCTTTGTACAGGAATTCTTAGTTTTAAGTTATGTTTACTTTTCTATTCTAGAAATGGAAACGGCCTTGGTTTTCTTCCTCGCATATCTACATTAGACAATAGCTTCTAAACAATGTTAGATTATAGTCATTGTGATGTAAAGGACTTTGTGAAAGATTCTAAATTGATAGCACGTGTTGAATATGATTGTTCAGTTAAAATCAATTATTTAGAAGACATTCAGAATGAAGAACAAAACTAACTGTAACAGTTCGTCACCATGTTGAATTATGCTCGCACTCATGGGTCGCACTTGTGTCCATAAGTATGCGTATTACTAACACAAATAAGCTGAATGATATTTAATAATTAAATTTAAAAGAATAATAATTATGACTAAATAAAAACACATTGTACATATTGTTTCTCGGTAGAAAACGGTAAAAGAATGCCTGGTGTTGTCCCGACATTTTTGATTTTGTGTGACAATTATTCGCTTCAAATTATGATGTTTTAATTGTGTTTTATTGGTGTTATGGAGCCGTTCTAGTGATATTGATATAGAAAAAGTTGTGTAGTTATCATAATTCAGTAAATTACATTGGATTATAATCAGAGATTGAGCATTAGCGCCTTGGTAAGTGGAAATTTCACGTAATAGTCACCTCTGTCTTAATTTTGTTTTTAAAAATACCTGCTAATATTATTATTATATTTCTAACCTATAGCAACAGTAGCAGTACCAACGTGTCCCATGTGCAATCTCCTTTACTTTTATATATAATACAATAAATCTGCTACCATTTTAACAATTTTTAGATTATTTATATGGCACACCCCTACTTCACATTTTCTGCTATCAAGTTCTGGCCAAACCCACTTTTTGTTTGACACTGAATCAGTTAAAACATTTTCCTACTTTTCATAAGTTTTCCTGAGATATTTATAAGTTTTGGTGAATATTTGGCCACATTTTTCTTATTGGTTAACACATTTTCCTAAATGTTTATAAGTTTAGAAGAGCTGTTTATAAGTTTGGTTGCGATTTGTTTAATTTTTGTTAAAATGTAATCCAACATTGTTCACACTTGGTTAAAACATATTCCTATATTTCATCAGATTTCTTGAGATATTTATAAGTTTGGTTGAAATTTGGCCAAACATATTTCACATCTGGTTAACAAAGATTCTTACTTTTTATAAATTTGGTTGAAATATCTCTTTACTTGACCAAAAAGAAAAAAATTCACATTTGGTTAACAAAGTTTCCTACTTTTAGTTTTATAAGTTTGGACGAAATATTTATAAGTTTGGTTGAAATATTTTTTGTTTTACTTGACCACAACTTTTCACATTTGGTTAACAAAATTGTTCCTAAATTTGTATAAGTGTGGTTGAAAATTTTATAGTTTTGACCACTATTTTTACCCTTTGGGTAACATATTTTCTTATTTCGGTTGACATATTTATAAGTTTGGTTGAGATATTTATACGTTTGCCCGATATATTTCGCATTTGACTATCGCATCTTCCTATTTTTATATGTTTGAACGAGATATTTATAAGTTTGACCAATATTTCTACCCTTTGGTTAACACATTTTCATACCTTGTGCACCTCTTCTTGTTCTGTGCTCTGATATAGCCAAATGAATTTTGTCTTGTGCAGTAAATACGCTGCCAGCATCTGCCAGTAGCATATTTGTTAAAACTTTTGTGTGATTACTGCAGACTAAAGCAGACACGCCATGCATACCCACGGTTTCGCCTTTCAGGCTGTAACATTTCTGACACAAATAGTAGTTATGTGTTTATATTTGTCCATCTTTTCCCGTGTTTACTTAGTTGGCATCCAAGAAAGGTGCCTTAGAATATTTCTTTACAACTTCGGAGATATTCTCAATCGATTCAGCACCATTTAAAATCTCTAAATTCCAAATTTCACTACCCTGCGTTAATTCTAAACCGAGTTGCATTCGCTTAACTAGTGTTAAACAAATAAAGAAAGTGCGTAGTCAGGGAAAATGTACAAAGTCTGCTTTCTGCATGTTTGAGCGCAAACTTTTATCAAGTCTAAAATACGAACTACCACCTCACATTTTCAGGAGATATGTATACTATGTAAGGACTGATCTGGTTCACAGTATTAGTCAAGCGTCAAGCACTTGTTGTCTCATATGGCTGTGTAAGGTGCACCCAATTATGATCTTTCCAGTCGAAGCACATTAGCGAGGAGGGCGTTGATTAACTTTCTAAATGTTTTAAGACTTTGAACTTTTTGACATCTTTAGACATTGAACTTTTTAAAATTTTAATATTTTAAAAAAGTTTTTTTAAAACATTCTATAAATCTTAAATTTTAACATTTTAACACCTATTACTTCTGTATCTTTACCTTTATGAAAGTATTATGACATTTGAACTTTTTAAATGTTTTGGAATTATTTAAATTTAAATTTTTGAAAATCTTAAATGTTAAGATTTTAAAATTTTTACTCTTTTAACTTTAACTTTCTTAATGTTTTATGACATTTGGACTTTTCGAAAAAAAATTTTAAATTGTTACAATAAAATGTTCTCTTTAATCTTCAATTTTTAAAGTATTTTTTTTTAAATTTATTACTTCTTTATCTTTAACTTTCTGAATGTTTTATTAATTTTTCAACTTCTTGAAATTTATGAAATTTTTACGTTTTTTAAAAGTCGTACATTTAAACATTTTTAAACGTTTAACTTCTTTAACTTTAGCTTTCTGAATGTTTTATGACTTTTTGAAATATTTGAAATGTTCGAAAATGTTTTAAAATTTTTTAAAGATTTTAAACATCTTCAAATTTTAAAGTTTTTCCATTTATAATTTGTTAAACTTTGACTTTCTGAACCAAACAAAGTAGAAACATTTAACCAAATGGGAAAAATATCTCACGTAGTCATTTCACATCCACAGTAGCGTCAAATCTCCAACAATCCATCGGCGTTGGTTATGAAGTCGACCTATTCTTAAAACCCCGTCTGCCTCATTCATTCCTTGAATACAACCTACCTCATATTCTAACCGACCTTTAAAGTTACATACCACTTAACATTAAACTTCTCTTTGATTACACCTTAACCGGTCTTCTTCTGACTGGGCAAATTTCCAACCTACTAGAAATAATCGCCTGTCTCCTATGCAAACAACAGCTGTATTTCAGACAATTAAAAGTGTCTTGTGCAATGAGTCACTATCGTTGTATGAAAAAAAAAATATACTTTCAACAATAAAATAGTACAACAATTAACATTTATATTTCTCTTTATTGTTTCCAAATTGAATGTTTGATGTAGAATTTTAATTGTTAATTTTTGTTTACATAATTGGCACCACAGCAAAGTGCCTTAGAATATTTGTTTACACCTTCAATCTTCGATCATCGATCATCGATCACAGCACACTGCGCCGTACCGAGCCGGTCCGCCCGGAATTACCAGAACTAGGGAGTATTGTAAAACAAGTAGGTCAATTGAGGTCCGTATTTGCAAGGATCAATCGATTCAACACCATTTAAACCCTATATATTCCAAATTTCACCTCCTTGCGTTAGGTCTAACACGAGTTACATAGATACAGAAAAAGAAAGAAAAAAGATAGAAAGAGAAAAAGCTAATGATACAACAATCACAATAAACCAGACACAGAGACACGCGCGATAATTTCAGAATCCCTGGCTCGCAGTTTGTCGACAATCGACTTTATCACGAGACAGTAATTCACATGTCATGAGTTGACCTCTGTGTGAACTTTACCTTTCTGGTTGCACGTACCATTTTTACGCGTGCTATCTAAGGGACACAATTAATATTGGTGTGCCCAAGGGAAATAACCCGCGTTGTTATAATGATTTTAAATGTTATCTTTTATCTCACACAATTCACTAAGTATTATATTTCAATCGATTGTTTAATTATGAGCCTGGTATTTAATGTTAAACCCACTAGAAATACAACCATTTTATATGCTATTAAGTGTTTATTAATCATGCTTATCTAACCATATATAGAAGTAATAACGATAATCTCGCCTTAGTCTATTTCCTAAAGTTACAACATGGATACTTTATCACCCACTGTGTACAAACATCTCAGGAATGATAATACTGTGAGGGTAAAACCATGGACAGCTGCTTTGGTATCTGACTAGTAACAGGACTATCTTTCTGAAACGGTGGCGTCCTTGAAAGGGGTAATTATTCAAGAGTTCAATTTTGGACTACTCGGTTTACCCAAGAGATGGTCCAAGTCATTTTCCACTGCCTTCGATCTGTATATCTGTGGTCATCTATCACCGATCACCGCACACTGCGTCGGACCGAGCTGGTTCTCCAAGAATTACCAGAACTATGGAGATTTGAAAAAAAACAAGTAGGTCAATAGAGGTCCGTTTTTGCAAGGTCAATCAGGGGTGGGATAACTCACATATAAGCATTTATGGGCTGCCGCTTTCATAAAAGCCCACAAATCCGACTTATTTTGCACATTTATAACTACTAATGCTTTCTGAACGACCGGCACTCATAACATTGTATGAAAATCAAAACAAGCCGGCCAGCAGCGCCAAATCGCTACCATCACGATGACAGATTTTATAACTATTACCCGCACTTATTTCCGCACTATTACCCGCATTTTATGCCCCAGGTGTCTTCGGCGTCCTGTGCTCATCTTCGTGCTGGTAGATTTATGTTTCTTCTTTCAGGAACAGTATCCTCCATTACTGATCTTTCCAAAGTACGGTTACCGGTAACAGTTTCAAACTAAGAGTGCACACACACACACACACACACACACACACACACACACACACACACACACACACACACACACACACACACACACAATATATATATATATATATATATATATATATATATATATATATATATATATATATATATATATATATATATATATATAATATATTCGCATATCTTTCAGCTGATTGTTGAATTCTTGGCAAGATTACGCTCAGTAGTTTGCCATTGCTTTCTAAGCGACCGGCTCACATACCCCGTAAGTTATCGACACAGGAAAGAACCGCTACCGATTTTCGCGCAACGCCACGCTACTTACGAGAGTATATTAGATTACGGAGAAAGTCGTGTAACCTCTAGACCAGGAAGGTCGGCATATAATATATATATATATATATATATATATATATATATATATTATATATATATATATATATATATATATATATATATTATATATATATATATATATATATATATATACAAATCGTTGTGTGTATGTATGTATGTCCGTCCTTTATGCGTTCGCAAACGGTCCAACCGATTGAGATGAAATTTTCTACACGTTTTCCTTTCATTCCTGTGCAACCAACTGGGATAGTTTTATCTATCAGCTATCAGCTATTACCTTCCTAAAATTTAATTTTGTAATTACATGACTGAACATAAGAAAATATAAAAATATATGACAAAAAGGGATATAACTTTTAGTAGCATTGTTATATCTTAAGTTAAGTCCCCTGGCTATAGAAATCTATATGAATTACATGAGGTGCAGCCGGGCCAGGTCAGACAGACAGATAGACAGACTGGCAGACAGACAGATAGTCGGGAACGGGAGCCAAGTTTACTTTAGATAGATCTCTTCCAATCATATTTTCTATCTATTCTTCTATTCTATCTATATTTTTAACGGGAACGGGCCGAACATACATAGATAGATAGATAGATATATATATAGATAGATAGATAGATAGATAGATACATAGATACATAGATAGATACATAGATAGATACATAGATAGATAGATAGATAGATAGATAGATAGATAGATAGATAGATAGATAGATAGATAGATAGATAGATCCCCGCCAGAGCCTCGGCGAAGCCGGGCCGGGCAGCTAATATTAATCGTTTCCATCAAGGGGACTTAACATAAGAAAAATTATTTCAAGGGTCATAACTATTAATAACATCACTATTATTTTATGTATAGATTGTTGCATTGTTTTCAAAGATTTATAAACTTTTTGTCTATAGTTATTTACAGGCATATGAGTTATAATAAATAATGATATAATCTTTAAGGCATTTTCATAATTTTTATAAAAGTAATGCATCTATTTAAATAGTGAAAATTTTCTAACACATCTTTTTATGTTTTTAAAACCAGTGTTCATTAAAAATAATGGATTTATGTTAGATTAGATACGTTAGAATTTTAATTCTGTACTTTTTTCGGAGTGGAACTTTTGAAGTAATCGAAGCATTTGTTTTTTTTTCCGTTCGCTTGGCAGAGAGAAGGTCAGTACACAATTAAATGGGTATATTCTTGATTTTGTTTTTGTTTAAAAAAAAACGGTTGGCCGCGTGTGTGTCAACATCACATTTTTTATTCAATGTTGTGGGTGTGCATACCTTATGCATACCTTACACGCAGCACGCCTGTTAAAATGCAGGTTTTTATTTATTTTTTTTGTCTAAAAAAAATAAGAAGCCTATCCTTTGATGTACTGTTGCCTCACATCCCAATGATTCCAACAGACAGGCCATTCGAATTCAAACGCCTGCAGTTTCGGTGCGACTTGCATTTGCCATGACGATCAACAAAGCACAGGGACAATCGCTACAAGTGTGTGGACTAAATTTGGAAAATCCGTGCTTCACACATGGACAGCTATATGTGGCCTGCTCACGCGTTGGAAAACCTTCGGATTTATTTGTGTACGCACCAGACAGAAAAACAAAAATATTGTTTATCAAAAAGCACTACATTAGACATCAAATTTGGTGTTCGACCATAACTGAAAAATTATACGTCAACATTTAAAAACTAAATAATCCTAACATTAAATGAAATTTTCTAGCTGCAACCAATAAATTAGCTGCGAGGGCCCAGGTGCCGAACGCATACTCTGTACGCTTAGAGAATGTATTTGAATGTATAATGACTACTTATATGAATTTAATGAGACGCTCCCCGCCAGGGCCTGGGCGAAACCGGGCCGGGTCAGACAGACAGACAGACAAGCAGACAGACAGATACATAGATAGATAGATAGATAGATCCCCGTCCAGAGCCTAGGCGAAGCCGGGCCGGGCAGCTAGTATATATATATATATATATATATATATATATATATATATATATATATATATATATATATATATATATATATATATATATATATATATATATACGCCAGCGTCTGCAGCCTACCTTGTGCCAGACATATTGGTTACCCATTCCTCTGGAAAACACAAGACTAGGCCGAGAGAGATAACATGTCCTTTGGGCACCACATGTTTCTCTGAAGCTCTGCCCAGGCATTGTGATGGAATATTGGCCACATTTCAACTCACATTCTTTGGCCTGTCAAGACTGCAAGGTGCCACACACACACACACACACACACACACACACACACACACACATATATATATATATATATATATATATATATATATATATATATATATATATATATATATATATAAGGGAGGCAGAGCTACCGTATAACAGTAGACGGTACTACCTGCTTTCTGTTAGCGCCGAACGTTGGGCGGCGCTTACCAAACCCGACACCCCACATTGTGCCAACGGCTTCGGGCGGAAGAGCTCAATTGGGAGGTTACAAGCCTTACCCTGGTGCGAGGAAATGCAAGCTAAAGACAAAATGTCATGGCAGGGCAGACCAGGCCCTAAGCCTTGGTTGGCGGCTGGTCTAGGATTGAAGCTCCGACAGGCGGACAGTTAGAGCATTGCTTTGCTGATCCGGCAGCTTCTGCAGCTTGTCTTGTTCCAGATGTAGGGGTGTTACCTTTCCTCTGGAGTGAACTAGGCAGGCCGAGAGAGGGATCATGCTGCATGGGCAACACATGATCTCTATATTTTAGCCCAGGCTTTGTGCTATGGAGAGGCAATAACTCCATCCCTGGTCTTAACTGGTCTCGGAATCAAAGCGAGAGGCAACTGTTACGGGTTATAAGTCCTTGTCAATTGGCGTAGACATGGGGCGCCACGCGTTGCCTCTGACGGTGGGAGACACCTACAAGTGTCACTGATCAGCTACCGCCCGCCTCAAGCTGGGCAGCCCCCGGCCAATTGGGTGCTGATCCGCCACAGCCTGCCTGCTTCAATGGGTGCTTGGGGCTAGGACAAAATCTGAATCGCAGGCTGTAAAACCAATGCACCAGGTACAAACAAAAATAAAAATAGAAACCTCAAGCTACGGCTTGCAACCTGGAACGTGAGAACCATGTGTCCAGGATTTTCCACTGACTTGACCAATATTGACGATGTGAGAAAAACGGCTGTGATTGATGCCGAACTCAATCGTCTTAACATTGATATTGCTGGCCTGCAGGAGAGTCGCCTCGCTGAGGAAGGGTCACTCAGGGAAAACAATTACACCTTTTTCTGGAAGGGTAAAGGGCAGGCAGAAAAAAGGCAACACGGTGTGGGCTTTGCAGTGAAGAATTCGCTACTGGGAATGATTGAAATTCCAGCAGGAGGAAATGAAAGACTATTATCCCTGCGCTTGGCAACCTCTTGTGGTTTGCCACCATTATTACTGCATATGCACCGACACTCGATTCCTCTGATGATGTGAAGGATTCGTTCTATGAGGAGTTAGACTCCGTGATCAAGGCAGTTCCAAAATCTGACTACATTTATATGCTCGGTGATTTCAATGCTCGTGTGGGCAAGGACTCGAGTTCATGGCCAGTGTGCCTTGGAAAATACAACATCGGTCGCATGAATGAAAATGGGCAAAGGCTGCTGGAGCATTGCACCAGTAATGACCTATGTATTACAAACTCCTTTTTTAAAACAAAAGAGATGCATAAGGTCACATGGAAACATCCAAGATCCGGCCATTGGCACCAGCTGGACTTCATCATCACACGGAGACAACATCTGAACCATATATCATTGACTCGAAGTTACCACAGTGCTGACTGTGATACGGATCATTCTTTGGTTGTTGCAAGGGTTAGACTGAGACCAAAGAGAATCTACACAGCTAAACACAAATCTAGCCCCAGGATTAATATTATTAACACTCACGATCCTGAAAAGTGCTTTCAGTTTCAACAGCAACTTGAAGACGCTTTCACTGATACACCAGAAAATTGTACAGTAAATGAAAAGTGGGGTCAAATTAAGGAAACTCTTTATAAAACTGCCGTAGGGGTTTACGGCACTGTGGATCATAAGAGGCAGGACTGGTTTGCGGCAAACAGCGAGACTCTGCAGCCCTTGATTGATAAGAAGAAGATAGCTCTCTTAAGAAACAAGGAAAGACCAACGCGTAACACTCTGAGTGAGCTAAGGCAAGCTAGGAAGGATGTGCAAAAGGCTGCCAGGCAGTGTGCAAATGATTATTGGATCAAGTTATGTGAGTCCATTCAAATCGCAAGTGATAAGGGAAACATAAGAAGCATGTATGAAGGAATAAAGAAAGCCTGTCGTCCAGTGATCAAAAGAAGTGCACCATTGAAAACCTTGACTGGAGAAATCATCACTGATAAGAAACAGCAGATGGACAGATGGGTAGAGCACTATTTGGAGCTTTACTCAAGTGAGACCAAACTAGCGGATGATGCCCTCAACGCCATAGAGGCTCTACCAACTCTTGACCACCTGGACACACTTCCCACCATAACAGAAGTTAAGTGTGCTATAAATGAACTTGCATCTGGCAAGGCTCCAGGTAAGGATGGGATTCCAATAGAGGTTATCAGGAGTGGGCAAGACACACTCACTCTACAGATCCACCAGCTAATAGAGCTATGCTGGCGAGAAGGACAAGTCCCACAGGATTTCAAAGATTCAAGCATCATAACACTGTACAAGAACAAGGGCGATCGGAGCGACTGCAACAACTATAGGGGTATCTCACTTCTGTGTATTGTTGGAAAAGTATTTGCCAGAATTGTTCTGCGCAGACTTCAAGTCCTAGGAGATCAAGTCTACCCCGAATCACAGTGTGGCTTTCGACAGAACCGGTCTACCATTGATATGATATTCTCATTGCGACAAATGCAAGAAAAATGCCGTGAACAGAATCAACCACTGTTTATTGCCTTCATCGACCTCACAAAGGCATTTGATTTGGTCAGTCGTGAGGGTCTGTTCAAGGCACTAAAGAAGATTGGCTGCCCACCAACTCTTCTGTCCATTGTGGAATCGTTCCACACAGGCATGAAGGGTATAATCAAGTTTGATGGTGCAACTTCTGAAGAATTTGAAATCAAGAGTGGAGTTAAGCAAGGTTGTGTACTAGCTCCCACCCTCTTTGGAATATACTTTTCACTTCTACTGAAATATGCCTTTCGTGATCAGGATGGTGGTATATACATTCACTCACGCTCAGATGGCGGCCTCTACAATGCTCAGAGATTGAAGGCCAAGACCAAAATTAGGAGGGTACTGATCAGAGAGTTGCTTTTTGCAGATGATGCTGCAGTTACGACCCACTCTGAGGAAGAATTGCAATGTCTACTATCTGCATTCTCCAATGCTTGTTCTGAATTTGGTTTAACAATTAGCAAAAAGAAGACACAGATTATGTCACAAGGTGCACATGGGGTACCATCAATCTTTATTGACGACGCCGAACTAGAGATGGTAGACCATTTTACATATCTAGGATCAGTGGTAAATAGCAAATTATCCCTAGATCAGGAAATCAACATCCGGATTGGTAAGGCAGCAACAACAATGAACAGGTTAAGAAAAAGAGTCTGGGAGAACAGGAAGCTTACTGCCAAAAACAAAAGTCCTTGTCTATCAAGCCTGTGTCCTTAGTACTCTTCTTTATGGCAGTGAAACCTGGACAACTTACTCACACCAAGAGAAACATTTAAACAGCTTTCATATGCGGTGTCTGCGAAGAATTCTTGGTATTAAGTGGCAAGACAAAATCACAAATACTGAAGTATTGGAAAGATCAGGTTGTGTGACAGTTTATTACATGCTCAGTCTTCGTAGACTTAGATGGATATGACATCTTAGGAGGATGGATGATGGTAGAATACCAAAGGACATCTTTTTTGGTGAATTACAGATGGGTAAGAGATCTTAGGGTCGGCCTCTACTACGATACAAAGATGTGTGTAAGCGTGACATGATTGATACAGGCATTGATAATGCACATTGGGAGCAAGTCACCGCTGAACGTGTTGCATGGAGGGCAAACATCAGAAATGGAATAAAGACAAAGGAGAAAATTATTGCAGATAAGTCACAAACCGATCGTTTGAGACGTAAGATGGTGCATGATGGTGGAAATGACCACGTGTTCACATGCACCCACTGTGAACGGATATTTACAGCGCAAATTGGCCTTATCAGTCACATGCGCTACCGCCATAGGTAAATGTTATTATGCCTTTTTAAAGCACAAACTGCTTATGGGAATGTCCCGAATGCTGTGATGTCGGTTCCTAAATCAATCAATCAATCAATCAAAGCACAAACTATCGTCTGTCAAGACGGCAAGGTGCCAATGTAATAAGGGAGGGGCTTTCTTTTATAATCCGTTCGTGGCACACTGCGCGTAATTATAGTCACAGTCATGTGATAAGTACTGACCAATGAATAAAAGATTAAGTGCTTGTCGTCCCATGATACATAGGTTCTGTTTCTGATCGTTGAGAAACTGGCCGGGTTAATCCACAATCCGCCCAAAGAAGCTCAAAGAGCGGTGTTTCAACTTCTTTCATTTGAAGGATGTCGACCAGTGGACATTAATCGAAGAATGCAGGGAGCGTACAGTAACAAATATGTGTCGAAGACAACAGTGACAGACTGGGCACGAATGTGTCGGAAAGAACGTCAGTACGCGACAGATCTTCAACGGCTGGGTCAAGCGTATATTATTGCAACAGTAAAAACCATTGCCAAAACTGATGCAGCAGTGCAGATGAACCGTTGTCGAAGCATACGTTCGCTAACGATAGAATGTGATGTGTCAATTGGGACAATTCAAAAGTTTGTTCCTAAGAAACTGCTATATTGGAAGGTGTGTTCACAGTGGGTACCACGGATGTTGACCGACCACCAAAAAGAGGATCGTATGGGATGGTGTTTGAGCCACTTGCTGCGTTACAGCCACAAAATTCAAGTCACAGGTTTCCGCTGGTAAGGTTATACTGAGCGCATTTTTGGACCATGAAGGGCTATTGTTGGCTGACTTTAAAGAAACTGGTGTCAACGTCAACTCTACCCACTACTTGCAAACACTAGCCAAGCTTGCAAAAAACCTATCAAGAACAAACGACCCTGGCATGCTTTCTCGCGGTGTGATTTTGTTGCACGATAATGCACGTCCGCATGACGCAAAGATTGTGCAGGAAGCATTAGCAAGGAAGAAGTGGGAAATTCTGCAACCACTAGCCTTTCCTTTAGTCCTGATTTGTCACCATGTGATTTTCATTTGTTCCAACCTCTAAAGAAAAAGCTCCTAAGGGGCATCGATTTCACACAGATGCAGACGTAATGAACGCGGTAAACACTTGGTTCAGTGAGCAACCACAATCCTTTTTTCGGACGGCACTCGCCACCTACCTAAGCAATGGGATGTCATTGTCTTCACAGGACGTAGCAGTCAACCCCAGCAATTTCGCTTTTTGTGATTCCTGGGTAAATTTTACGTTCAGTAGTTTGCCATTGCTTTGTGAACGACCGGCTCCTATACCTTTTCGAAAACACCATCACCGCTGTGTTTCGAACCCGGGTATACGGGCTCACTAACCGCGTTCGTAAGCCCTTAGCCATAGATACCGTTTATATATAAGTACCTAATAATCATTAAGCAGAAACAGTTTCTCATGCACACCGCCATGTTTAGTGGTATTTCGAGATGTAGAACAATCATAGCCAGAGCATGTCAGCACGGCACACGGTGATACTTATTGTCGGGTTTAATTCAGACTGTCATCTGATTGACACCTGGCCATCTTGGCAGACGATAGTTTGTTACATTGTGCTTCAAAAAGGCATAATAACTAAACCCCATGGCGGTAACGAATGTGATTGATCAGACCAATTCCCGCTGTACATATTCGTTCCACAATGGATACATGTGAACACTTGGTAATTTTCACCATCACGCACATTCTTACGTCTCACACGCTCAGTGTGTGACCTGTCTGCAGTCATTGTCTTATTTGTCGTTATTCAATATCTGATATTTGCCCTCGATGCAACATGTTCGACGGCGATTTGCTCCCAATGTACACTATCAATGCCTGTATCATTCATGCCCCGCTTACACACATCTTTGTATCGTAGTAGAGGCCGACCCCGAGATCTCGTACCCATCTGTAAGTTAGTTAGTTAGTTAGTTAGTTAGTTTGGTAGTTAGTTAGTTAGATTAGATAGTTAGTTAGTTAGTTAGTTAGATAGATAGTTAGTTAGTTAGTTAGTTAGTTAGTTAGTTAGATAGTTAGTTAGTTAGTTAGTTAGTTAGGTAGTTAGTTAGTTAGTTAGATAGTTAGTTAGATAGTTAGTTAGTTAGTTAGTTAGTTAGTTAGATAGTTAGTTAGTTAGTTAGTTAGTTAGTTAGTTAGTTAGTTAGTTAGTTAGTTAGTTAGTTAGTTAGTTAGTTAGTTAGTTAGTTAGTTAGTTAGTTAGTTAGTTAGTAAGTTAGTTAGTTAGTTAGTTAGTTAATTAGTTAGATAGTTAGTTAGCTTAGTTAGTTAGTTAGATAGTTAGTTAGTTAGATAGATAGTTAGTTAGTAGTTAGTTAGTTAGTTAGTTAGTTAGTTAGTTAGTTAGTTAGTTAGTTAGTCCTTCCTCTTGAGCCTAAGGCGGCGCATAGGGCAGAAGTCCTGACTCTCCTACCCGTTTTAGATCCTGGATGTTCACTTGGCCGTTGAATGAGCCTTCTCTGATGATGGTTCTACGCAGGGTCTCTCTTGGTCTTCCCCGTTTTCTTTTCCCTACTGGTGACCATAACAGGGCTTGGTTGGGGAGTCTTGTCTTGTCCATTCTTAGTACATGGCCGATGTAGTTCCAACAGCGTTTTCTTATTAAATTGGATACAATGCCCTGCTTAGTCTCTTGTCTTATTTGCGTATTGGTTCTGAAATATGTCCAGTGGAGGTTTAGAATTCTTCTAAGACATTTGTTCTCAAAATTGTCTAAGCTTTTATCTAAAGCTACCGTTGATTTCCAACTCTCACATCTATACGTTAGCATTGGAATCACACAAAAGTTGAAGATTTTAAGTTTCGTATGTTTGCTGAGTGTCTTTGACTTCCAGATGTTTTGACATTTTATTGAAGGCACCAGATGCCAGTGCGATTCTAAATAATATTTCTGGCGTTGAGTCCCCTGTAGATGTCATATTTGTTTCCTAGGTGATGTAAAGCTGTTAACTTTTTAAAGAACATGGTTGTTTAATGTGGTGTTGTCTGAACTGTTGGTAAGATTAATAGTTTTTATTTTTGCAGTGTTAATTTGGAGACCAATTTGTCCTGAAACATTTTGGAGATGGTTTATTTTCTCTTGGGCATCTAGGTGTGTTGAACTTAAAAGCACGATATCGTCGGCAAAGTCCAGGTCTTCTAGAATTTTGTCAACCCAATGGAAACCCCTATTTGTGTTGCTTGTGCATTTGCGCATGACCCAATCGATAGCTATTCCAAAGAGCATCCATCTGTAATTCACCAAAAAAGATGTCCTTTGGTATTCTGCCATCATCAACCCTTCTTACGTGTCCTATCCATCTAAGTCTACGAAGACTGAACAATGAACAGCCAGAGCATGCCACCACGTCACAATGTGAAACATCTAACGAATAACAGGGATTACATGTAAAAGAAAAAAGAAACTTACTCGTCACTCACCCCAGCTTGAACACCTTTGTTAGTGCCACCCGTCCCGTCTGTGAGGACTGTAAACATAAAAACACAGAGAAGTGTGTTTACACGATATCTTCGATAAACGGATGCTAACGACATCTATGAAAATTGAGACTAACTGTCAAACTGTCATTTATTGCCAATATAGTACCTTGCGTATATGGCAGGGGGATCTTTGAGCCTGAGGTGTAAAGGCCATCTGGCTGGTGCAGTCTCCGCGAACTGTGAAGGTTAGGATTTTCTTTTT
Organism: Cepaea nemoralis; assembly: GCA_014155875.1. Classification (NCBI taxonomy): domain Eukaryota; kingdom Metazoa; phylum Mollusca; class Gastropoda; order Stylommatophora; family Helicidae; genus Cepaea; species Cepaea nemoralis. Next base: position 134,474 of record JACEFZ010003147.1, read on the forward strand.
GCCTCCGACAGGAAAGAATCCCACACCTTACCGAGGGATCGAACCCGGGTCTCCCGAAGGAGAGTCCGATGTTCTAGCCACTCGGCCAGCCGCTCCTCAAAATGTATACGAATGTATTAAACATTATGAGTTTTACAATGTGTGTGTGTGTCTTTCTGTGTATGTGCGTTTGTCTTTGTGTATGTATATATGTGTGTGCTGGAACGTAAACATGAAATATGGATAACGCTGGAAGCATGTAAACAGCAATGAGAACAGAATTTTTGAAGTGCTATATAGAACCTGAACTGTTTTATGGATGTGAAACATGCGCAGTTAGAGGGGAAATAAACTTAGAAACATCTAATGACACTGAAAATTAGGTTTTTAGCGAAAATTCAAAGAATACCATGAAAAGCCAATGAGCAAGTACTACAATAAACAAATTAAAACCGTAAATTCATTCGAGAAATTAGACGTAGAAGGTCAAGATTATTTGGTACATTATGAAGAGAAATACACTTTAAAAACTTAAAGACAACTTGAAAGATTTATAAGAAAAGAGAATGAGAAAGCCAGTGAGATAAATATATGCATGGCTTGACAACGGCATAATAGAGGCAAAAACACAGATCTGAACCAAGACTAGTAATCACAGAGACATGGCATCTCGGGCAAGTTGGCGTGGCATATGATGATGATTATGATTAACAGCTTAACTATAAGACGTCATTATTGTAATGCGTCACTACTACACTCGCTTACAGTACTTGCTGCCAAGCCAGACGTGTTAAACTATCAATTTAAATTTGTACTGACCATCACATGGAAATGTAACATTGTGTTGGTGTTAGAGACCATCACATGGAAATGTAATATTTGTGTTGGTGTCAGAGACCATCACATGGAAATGTAACATTTGTGTTGGTGTCAGAGACCATCACATGGAAATGTAACATTTATGTTGGCGTCAGAGACCATCACATGGAAGTGTAACATTTTTGTTGGTGTCAGAGACCATCACATGGAAATGTAACATTTGTCTTGGTCTCAGAGACAATTACATGGACATGTTCAATTTGTGTTGGTGTCAGAATCCATTACATTGGTGTTAGAGACCATGAAATGGAAGTGTACATTTGACATTGGTGTCAGAGACCGTGAAATAGAAATGCACATTTGAAGTTGGTGTCAGAGACCATGACATTGAAATGTACATTTGACGTTTGTGCCAGAGACCATGAAATGGAAGCCTTTATTTGACATTGATATCAGAGACCATGAAATGGAAGTGTATATTTAACTTTGGTGTCTGAGACCATCACACGGCAATATTCATTTGACTTTGGTGTCACAAATCATGAAATGAAAGTGTACATTTGACGTTGGTGTCACAAACCATGAAATGAAAGTGTACATTTGACGTTGGTGTCACAGACCAACACATGGAAATGCACGTGTGTGCTGGTGTCTACAGTACTCCCCGTTTCCACCCAGATTATCACCTGATCCGTACCACTAATGTTTAGACACACTAACACAATCCATAAATACTTATACTTGTATTGTATGGGGCTATAGAAGGAGAAGAAAGAATTAGAGACTAGAGGACACACTAGGCTACGTCACAATTAAATGCTATAGTTATCCTACCGGGATTTGCACCTGTCACCTCCATATAACAAATGTACTTCGACACATGACCAAATGGACACCCTAAAAAGATGTCTTCATTGGCCAGGTTTGTCATTCACATGAACCCACAACTATGGAATATGGAACGAATTCGTATCTGGCCATTGGGATAGCACCATCGGTCTCATAATTTTATATTAAAACAGTATATGTCAGTTAACAAACACAAAAACACACCAGACCGTTAGGTCGTGTCCAGTATATTAACGAACATTTAAATAAGAGAAATGATTGGTTGGTTCCAATATTGTACACGAAATGCACAGAAATATATAATGGGGAACCCTTTGAGGCCACTAAGACAGCTCATAAATGAATATAACATCAGTCAGCGTGGCCGAATGGGTAAGCGTGTTCGCTCTTAAACGTCCAGTGTGCTGATGCCGAATTAGTGGGTTCAACTCCGTCACCTGTCAGTTGGACAAGCATGTTGACTTCTCGTCCTAGACTAGGGGACGTATATTACAAGTGCCTCAGATGTCGGGGTCGGTTCACGGGATGGCGAGGGACACTGGTAATAGGGAAAGCTAATCCTGATGCAAATACCAACCAGTACATTAGAAATAGTAGCATGTGTATGGTGTACGCTTGAGATCAAAGCCAGAAAACGTTTAAAAAAACAACAACCTCAAAACATAATATCATTGATAACTTACGCCACACATCCGGGTCTTCTTTATGAAACGGCAGAGAAAAGGTTGCAAACAGCGCAGTGCTCAGCTTATGGTCTATAATCTTAGCCTTGGATGTAAATGTGGGTTTGTATCCGTCTTGAACAAATTCTTGTCCGTTATCCAACAGAGCCTGGAGTACCTGCTCAACTACCGAGAACTTTTTCATTAAACGTGGTATGTCTTCGAAGGAGAACGTGGGGTCGTATGGTGGCAACACTGAGGGTATTAAGGCCGCATGCCGGAGAACACCATTAGCACCAGGTTTGAGACTCTGAATAAATTGATCCAGAAATGGCGGGAGCGCATTGTGCAAGTCTGTGTAAGTATTTCTGAAGTTCTCAAGAGGCCTACCTGAACGAGTTGTACATATGCATTAGTATTTTTTAAATACGTTTATTTGTTTTATTGTGATTCATTATATTATTACTTTTGCACACACACACACACACACACACACACACACACGCTCGCACGCCCGCACAGACACTCTCTCTCTCTCTCTCTCTCTCTCTGTCTCTCTCATATTTTGTTTTACATATCCTTTACAGGACATCGCTGTTAACACCAGCATCTTTCAGCTGTATGTTGATTTCTTGGCAAGATTACGCTCAGTAGTTTGCCATTGCTTTCTGAGCTCTCTCCCATACAACTGATTAATATGTCCTAATTTTCGTTCACTATCCAAAATCCTCTCCCTGGCCAAGGTGTTAGCGACTTTCTCCGTAATCCGGTATACTTTCGTGAGTATCGTGAAGACGGCGAGAATCGGTAGCGGTTCTAACCGCGTCGATAACTTACGCGGTATGTGAGCCGTTAGCTCAGAAAGCAATGGCAAACTACCCAGCGTGATCTTGCCAAGAAATCAACGGTCAGCTGAAAGATGCTGATTTTGACAGCGATGTCCTGTAAAGGATATGCAAACATTTTTGTTTTAAAATCCAAACATCCAAGTCTCATCATGATTTCTTTATAACCCATATTCTCTTCATTTCTGTTTCGTCCTTTACCCCCGTTAGATATAGATAGGCTCTCATTCAAGCTACCCCTGTCAACAACCAGATGTTTTCAGCATTTAGGATTACTTCTCTCGCAACCACACAAAGAACTTGCAAGTCGTGTGAGAGGAAATGGATGATACATTTTATGCCGTTGGCTCTTCACAATTACACACAGATCGCTTCATAAATCACACCCAAAGCCACAGAATTGCCATATCACTAGTTTCCTACCCTATTGCTATCGCTATCTTTTGCTAAGAAAAACCCTATCAACACTAAACGATGTGCTCGCACGAAGTCAGTCCCCAGTCTGACTTTCCTACCCGCGTTGCTACCCAGCACGCGGAAGGACGCTGTGCGTCCTTCGGCTTTTTGCGTGCTGTCACAACTCAGCACGCCTATATCAGCCGTCTTTGGTTGAGTGGCAATCCCTTCTGCGTGGCTTCACGTAGGCGTGATTCTGTCGTGACCAGAGTGCTAACTATCTGGTCGACGCCTCCGTGTCTCATGAGCAGAACTAGTAATAGTCCCCCTTCCTATCACCTACCCTGCCCTCATATCGGGGCACTGTGTTACCTCTAATCTACTTGATGTTGACCACTCTTCCCGCTGGCACCTTCTCTTCTATCTTGAGGCAGCTCCTCAGATCCCTATCGTTTAGTCTTTGACATACCCGCAACTGTTCTATATTGTACTTCCTCATACTGCCCGTCCATATCCTCCCAACCAAGCTACCCAAAACTGTCCTATATTGTATTACCTCATACTGTCCCGTCCATATCCTCCCAACCAAGCGACCCCAAACTGTTCTATATTGTACTACCTCATACTGCTCCGTCCATATCCTCCCAACCAAGCTACCCCAAACAGTCCTATATTGTACTACCTCATACTTTCCCGTCCATATCCTCCCAACCAAGCTACCCCAACTGTCCTATATTGTACTACCTCATACTGTCCCGTCCATATCCTCCCAACCAAGCTACGCCAAACTGTCCTATATTGCATTACCTCATACTGCCCCGTCCATATCCTCCCAACCAAGCTACCTCAAACTGTCCTATATTGTATTACCTCATACTGTCCCGTCCATATCCTCCCAACCAAGCTACCCCAAACTGTCCTATATTGTATTACCTCATACTGCCCCGTCCATATCCTCCCAACCAAGCTACCCCAAATCTATCCTATATTGTATTACCTCATACTGCCCCGCCCATATCCTGCCAACCAAGCTACCCCAAACTGTCCTATATTGTATTACCTCATACTGCCCCGTCCCATATCCTCCCAACCAAGCTACCCCAAACTGTCCTATATTGTATTACCTTCATACTGCCCCGTCCATATCCTCCCACCCAAGCTACCCCAAACTATCCTATATTGTATTACCTCATACTGCCCCGCCATATCCTCCCAACCAAGCTACCCCAAACTGTCTTATATTGTATTACCTCATACTGCCCCGTCCCATATCCTCCCAACCAAGCTACCCCAAACTGTCCTTATATTGTACTACCTCATACTGCCCCGCCATATCCTCCCAACCAAGCTACCCCAAACTGTCTTATATTGTACTACCTCATACTGCCCCGTCCATATCCTCCCAACCATGCTACCCCAAACTGACCTATATTGTATTACCTCATACTGCCCCGCCCATATCCTCCCAACCAAGCTACCCCAAACTGTTCTATATTGTACTACCTCATACTGCCCCGCCCATATCCTCCCAACCAAGCTACCCCAAACTATTCTATATTGTACTACCTCATACTGCCCCGTCCATATCCTCCCAACCAAGCTACCCCAAACTGTTCTATATTGTACTACCTCATACTGCCCCGCCCATATCCTCCCAACCAAGCTACCCCAAACTGTCCTATATTGTACTACCTCATACTGCCCCGCCCATATCCTCCCAACCAAGCTACCCCAAACTGTCCTATATTGTATTACCTCATACTGCCCCGCCCATATCCTCCCAACCAAGCTACCCCAAACTATCCTATATTGTATTACCTCATACTGCCCCGCCATATCCTCCCAACCAAGCTACCCCAAACTGTCCTATATTGTATTACCTCATACTGCCCCGCCCATATCCTCCCAACCAAGCTACCCCAAACTGTTCTATATTGTACTACCTCATACTGCCCCGCCCATATCCTCCCAACCAAGCTACCCCAAACTATTCTATATTGTACTACCTCATACTGCCCCGTCCATATCCTCCCAACCAAGCTACCCCAAACTGTTCTATATTGTACTACCTCATACTGCCCCGCCCATATCCTCCCAACCAAGCTACCCCAAACTGTCTTATATTGTATTACCTCATACTGCCCCGCCCATATCCTCCCAACCAAGCTACCCCAAACTGTCCTATATTGTATTACCTCATACTGCCCCGCCCATATCCTCCCAACCAAGCTACCCCAAACTATCCTATATTGTATTACCTCATACTGCCCCGCCCATATCCTCCCAACCAAGCTACCCCAAACTGTCTTATATTGTATTACCTCATACTGCCCCGCCCATATCCTCCCAACCAAGCTACATCAAACTGTCTTATATTGTACTACCTCATACTGCCCCGCCCATATCCTCCCAACCAAGCTACCCCAAACTGTCTTATATTGTATTACCTCATACTGCCCCGTCCATATCCTCCCAACCATGCTACCCCAAACTGACCTATATTGTATTACCTCATACTGCCCCGTCCATATCCTCCCAACCAAGCTACCCCAAACTGTCCTATATTGTACTACCTCATACTGCCCGGCCCATATCCTCCCAACCAAGCTACCCCAAACTGTTCTATATTGTACTACCTCATACTGCCCCGTCCATATCCTCCCAACCAAGCTACCCCAAACTGTCCTGTATTGTACTACCTCATACTGTCCCGTCCATATTCTCCCAACCAAGCTACCCCAAACTGTTCTATATTGTACTACCTCATACTGCCCCGTCCATATCCTCCCAACCAAGCTACCCCAAACTGTTCTATATTGTACTACCTCATACTGCCCCGTCCATATCCTCCCAACCAAGCTACCCCAAACTGTCCTATATTGTACTACCTCATACTGTCCCGTCCATATCCTCCCAACCAAGCTACCCCAAACTGTTCTATATTGTACTACCTCATACTGCCCCGTCCATATTCTCCCAACCAAGCTACCCCAAACTGTTCTATATTGTACTACCTCATACTGCCCCGTCCATATCCTCCCAACCAAGCTACCCCAAACTGTCCTATATTGTACTACCTCATACTGCCCCGCCCATATCCTCCCAACCAAGCTACCCCAAACTGTCCTATATTATTGTACTACATCATACTGCCCTGTCCATATCCTCCCAACCAAGCTACACCAAACTGTCCTATATTGTACTACATCATACTGCCCCACCCATATCCTCCCAACCAAGCTACCCCAAACTGTCCTATATTGTACTACCTCATACTGCCCCGCCCATATCCTCCCAACCATGCTACCCCAAACTGTCCTATATTGTACTACATCATACTGCCCTGTCCATATCCTCCCAACCAAGCTACCCCAAACTGTTCTATATTGTACTACCTCATACTGCCCCGCCCATATGCTCCCAACCAAGCTACCCCAAATTGTCCTATATTGTACTACCTCATACTGCCCCGCCCATATCCTCCCAACCATGCTACCCCAAACTGTCCTATATTGTACTACCTCATACTGCCCCGCCCATATGCTCCCAACCAAGCTACCCGAAACTGTCCTATATTGTACTACATCATACTGCCCCGTCCATATCCTCCCAACCAAGCTACCCCAAACTGTCCTGTATTGTACTACCTCATACTGTCCCGTCCATATTCTCCCAACCAAGCTACCCCAAACTGTTCTATATTGTACTACCTCATACTGCCCCGTCCATATCCTCCCAACCAAGCTACCCCAAACTGTTCTATATTGTACTACCTCATACTGCCCCGTCCATATCCTCCCAACCAAGCTACCCCAAACTGTCCTATATTGTACTACCTCATACTGTCCCGTCCATATCCTCCCAACCAAGCTACCCCAAACTGTTCTATATTGTACTACCTCATACTGCCCCGTCCATATTCTCCCAACCAAGCTACCCCAAACTGTTCTATATTGTACTACCTCATACTGCCCCGTCCATATCCTCCCAACCAAGCTACCCCAAACTGTCCTATATTGTACTACCTCATACTGCCCCGCCCATATGCTCCCAACCAAGCTACCACAAACTGTCCTATATTGTACTACATCATACTGCCCTGTCCATATCCTCCCAACCAAGCTACACCAAACTGTCCTATATTGTACTACATCATACTGCCCCACCCATATCCTCCCAACCAAGCTACCCCAAACTGTCCTATATTGTACTACCTCATACTGCCCCGCCCATATCCTCCCAACCATGCTACCCCAAACTGTCCTATATTGTACTACATCATACTGCCCTGTCCATATCCTCCCAACCAAGCTACCCCAAACTGTTCTATATTGTACTACCTCATACTGCCCCGCCCATATGCTCCCAACCAAGCTACCCCAAATTGTCCTATATTGTACTACCTCATACTGCCCCGCCCATATCCTCCCAACCATGCTACCCAAACTGTCCTATATTGTACTACCTCATACTGCCCCGCCCATATGCTCCCAACCAAGCTACCCGAAACTGTCCTATATTGTACTACATCATACTGCCCTGTCCATATCCTCCCAACCAAGCTACCCCAAATTGTCCTATATTGTACTACCTCATACTGCCCTGTCCATATCCTCCCAACCAAGCTACCCCAAACTGTTCTATATTGTACTACCTCATACTGCCCCGCCCATATCCTCCCAACCAAGCTACCCCAAACTGTCCTATATTGTACTACCTCATACTGCCCCGCCCATATCCTCCCAACCATGCTACCCCAAACTGTCCTATATTGTACTACCTCATACTGCCCCGCCCATATGCTCCCAACCAAGCTACCCCAAACTGTCCTATATTGTACTACATCATACTGCCCTGTCCATATCCTCCCAACCAAGCTACCCCAAACTGTCCTATATTGTACTACCTCATACTGTCCCCGTTCATATCCTCCCAACCAAGCTACCCCAAAACTGTCCTATATTGTATTACCTCATACTGCCCCGCCCATATCCTCCCAACCAAGCTACCCCAAACTGTCCTATATTGTATTACCTCATACTGCCCCGTTCATATCCTCCCAACCAAGCTACCATAAACTGTTCTATATTGTACTACATCATACTGTCCCGCCCATATCCTCCCAACCAAGCTACCCCAAACTGTCCTATATTGTATTACCTCATACTGCCCCGCCCATATCCTCCCAACCAAGCTACCCCAAACTGTTCTATATTGTACTACCTCATACTGCCCTGTCCATATCCTCCCAACCAAGCTACCCCAAACTGTCCTATATTGTATTACCTCATACTGCCCCGCCCATATCCTCCCAACCAAGCTACCCCAAACTGTCCTATATTGTATTACCTCATACTGCCCCGCCCATAGCCTCCCAACCATGCTACCCCAAACTGTTCTATATTGTACTACCTCATACTGCCCCGTTCATATCCTCCCAACCAAGCTACCCCAAACTGTCCTATATTGTACTACCTCATACTGTCCCGCCCATATCCTTCCAACCAAGCTACCCCAAACTGTCCTATATTGTACTACCTTAAACTGCCCCGTCCATATCCTCCCAACCAAGCTACCCCAAACTGTCCTATATTGTACTACCTCATACTGTCCCGGCCATATCCTCCCAACCATGCTACCCCAAACTGTCCTATATTGTACTACCGCATACTTCTCAGTCCATATCCTCCCCATATTATACATTTCTGTCTCTAATGCTCTTCGCCGTAACCTTTAGATCTTATTTATGTGTGCGCTGTGGGTTCCAGACAAAAGAATTTGTAGATATACTATCCTCAGGCTTTCTCAAAGGGTGCCCTATCCAATGCCATCGTCTTTCCTTCACCTCTTGATTCACGCACATTTGTTTATATATTGGTTTATATGTTGTTGTTGTTGTTTGTCCATGAAGAATGATGATGACCATTCATTTCATCCAGTGGGGTTGAAGGTGTGGAGCCGTGGGTTCTAAGATGGCTGATAAGGCCCTTTTGGCTCGAAATGTTCTTTGACAATGTGGACAAAGAATGCTTGACGTCTCTGGAGGAGGATTTCCTGCAGTGGTTTTTCTGTCCTGTCTTTTCTTCACAGCTCTTGCAGTCCTGGTTGCCTCACATATGACTGCACCTTTGCGCAATGATGCACGCCACGAATTTCGGTCTCTGGCTGCAGCCTCCCAGGTGTCATGATGAATTCCAAAAGCATTCAGTGAAATTTTCAGAGTGTCTTTAAAACGTTTCCTCTGGCCACCTTGGGAGCGTTTACCACAACGCAGTTCGCTGTAAAAAATTCGTTTAGGGAGCCTGTGATCTGGCATGCGAGTCAAGTGACCAGCCCAGCGAATCTGATTCTTCATCAGTAGAGTGTGGATACTGGGCATGGATGCTCTTTCTAGGACTTCAGTGTCTGGAATCTTGTCTTGCCATTTAATCTTCAGTAGCTTCCTTAGGCAGACTGTGTGGAAGTGGTTTAATTTCCTAGCGTGTCGCTGATAAACAGTCCAGGTTTCACAAGCATATAGCAGTGTGGATAATACAACTGCTTTGTAGACTTTTAGCTTTGTTTGCAGGCTTATTCCAGTTCTGTCCCATACATTCTTGTACAGTCTGCCAAAGGCTGCACTGGCCTTGGAGATTCTTGCATTCACTTCGTCATCGATTGTGGCAGCTTGTGACAGGGTGCTGCCAAGATAGGTAAATTTGTCCACAACACTTAGTCTATGATCATTCACTTTGATATTCGGCACAGTGTGATTATTCCCTGGAGCTGGCTGGTACATAACTACAGTCTTCTCCAAGTTGATATTGAGCCCAAAGTTGGCACAGGCATGTGAGAAAGCTGAAACATTATGTTGCATGTCCGCCTCTGAGTTGGCGTATAGAGCGCAATCATCAGTAAACAGGAGCTCTCTGACGGTGCCGATGTTAATTTTGGTTTTAGCTTTCAGCCTTCTGAGATTGAATAACTTTCCATCCATACGGTAGTTGATGTCTATTCCAATGTCGTCGTTCTCGAAGGCATTCATCAACATGGCTGAAAACATGAGGCTGAACAGTGTTGGTGCCAGGACACATCCTTGCTTCACTCCATTGGTGACAGGAAAGGGTTCAGACAGCTCACCATTTTCCTGTACTCTTGCCTGCATGCCGTCATGAAATAGCCGCACTATTTGGACAAACTTTCGTGGACAGCCATATTTTGCCATAATCTTCCACAGTCCTTCTCTGCTGACTGTATCAAAAGCCTTGGTAAGGTCAATGAAAGTGGAGAACATTTCGCAGTTCTGTTCCTGACATTTCTCTTGCAGCTGCCTTGCAGCGAAAATCATGTCAACAGTTCCACGTTCTTTTCTGAAGCCACATTGACTCTCAGGAAGAAGACCTTGATCGAGATGGGCTGTGAGGCGATTGAGAAGAATTCTGGCGAGTATCTTCCCTGCAATTGAAAGCAAGGAGATGCCTCGGTGGTTGTCACAGGATTGGCGGTTTCCTTTACGTTTGTAAAGGTGGACTATTGACGCGTCCTTAAAATCTTGTGGCTTGGTCTCGTTCATCCATATGTTTGTGAAGACTTGGTGAAGCTGCTCTGTTAGGACCGGCCCACCTGCCTTGTATATCTCTGCTGGGATGGAGTCAGGACCAGGTGCCTTGCCGCTGGAGAGTTGCTGGATGGCGTTGTTTATTTCCACTTGGGTTGGCAGGTCATCAAGAGTCTCATTGGTGGGAACTTGAGGAAGGCAATTGATGGTTTCATCATCGAAGAAGGAAGTTGCATTTAAGATTTTGCTGAAATGCTCTGCCCAGCGTTGGAGGATTTCTTTCTTATCGGTGACCAATGTTCCCCCGTCTGCACTGAGGAGGGGAACTATGCCAGGTGATGAAGGACCATAGACCGCTTTCAGTGAGTCGTAGAAGTTTTTCATATCGTGTCTGTCAGCAAAGCCCTGAATTTCATCAGCTTTGCTGCTCAGCCAGGAGTCCCGCATGTGCCGAAGTTTCTGCTGCACTACTCTCTGAATGTTCTTGAAAGCATCTTTTTTTGATGTTGACTTTGGGTCATTCAAATGTGCCTTGAGGAGAAGATGTTTCTCGGCCAGCAATTGGTTGATGTCTTCGGAATTTTCATCAAACCAGTCTTTATGCTTTCGGGGGGGCTGGACCCAGGATTTCCATAGCAGTGTTGTAAATCGTGTCCTTTAGGGCTCTCCATTCTGTTTCTGTATCCTGTTTAGCTTCAGCATTGGGCTTGAGGCGGTCTTCCAGCATATTTTCAAACGACTGCTGCATTTTCTTGCTGTTCAGGCGGGTGACATTTAGCTTTGTTTGCATTTTCGCCCCTTGAAGACGCCGTGGTGGCGTGATGTGGATGTTCATTTTCGAGACAATGAGACGATGGTCTGTCCAACATTCGGCACCACACATGGATTTTGTCACTCGAACGTCTTGTCTGTCACTCCTCCTGACGATGACATAGTCAATGAGGTGTCAGTGTTTCGAGCGAGGGTGCATCCACGATGTCCTATTTCTCATGGGGAGACGGAAAATTGTGTTCGTAATCAAGAGATCATGTTCGGCACAATGTCTGAAGGAGGCGGAGTCCATTGCTGTTACAATTTCCGACTCCATGCTTTCCAATAATGCCACTCCAAGAGGTGGTGTCCGTGCCTACTCTGGCATTGAAATCCCCAAGGAGTATAAGTTTGTCTCCTTTGGGAACAGATGTTAATACATTGTGCAGGTCCTCATAGAACTTATTCTTGACATCATCTTCGTTGGTCATAGTTGGTGCGTAGACACTCACAATGGTTGCGTGCTTCCTTCCATTCAGCAGAGGCAACTTCATGGTCATGAGCCTGTCGTTTACAGCCTTTGGAAATCCAGCTAATTTGCCGACCAGGGCCGACTTAATGGCAAATCCCACACCGGATTGGCGTCTTTCCTCGCTTTTCCTTCCACTCCAGAAAAATGTGTAGCCGGCACCAATTTCACAGATTTGGCCTTCTTCTGCAAGTCGTGTCTCGCTCAAGGCTGCAATGTCGATGTTGTACCTGCCGAGCTCTCTCCCAATCAGTGCTGTTCGTCTCTCTGGACCCGACGCGCCGTCCTCTGTCAAGTAGGGTGCGTACATTCCAAGTTCCAATTGTTAAGGGAATATGGTTTACTCTTTTAGCTTTGCTTGTTTTATCTTTCTTTGTATGTCGACCGCAGTTTAGGGTACCCACCAACCGCGGCTAGCTGGTTAGGTAGTGATGAAGCAGACAATGTTTAGGGCACCTTTTCTAGCCCCTTCCTCATGCTATGGAGGTGAGCAGTGTGTTCCTATAGAGGGCTGCTCAGTCGCTCAGGGGGCTGCCGAATCCCACTGCTGCTCCGGTCAGTAGAAGACGACCATATGGCCTGAGCCGCCTGTGTGCAGGTCTGCGACTACGGCTGCCAGCGTACCCACGCCTGCCGCTTTGCCGCTCGCCCATCGCCACAGGGCTTGAAGGTGATATGTGACGTTGGATGAAGAATGACTTGCGCGATGACTTGGATTAAAGTGAGGAAGAGTTGCGCAATTCGTCGACCTCACTCTCTCGCCTGAGTCCATCTGAGTCCAGTGGCAAGACAAGTCGAGACGATTGGAGACGAATACAGGTGCAGTGGATGACCAGGGCGCTCTACGTGCCTTGCCGTGCTCATTACGTTCCACAACGCTTTGCAGGTAAACGCCGTCTTGCCCGTTGAATCAGGAATGATTTCTTCCGCGCAGTCTGCCGAATCCTGTCTTCACATGCTGGGTAGGCATACCCTAGTTTACCTCTTGGTTTGACACCAAATCGGATACCCATGCCTGGTTTAGCCAGCCTCTCACAGCTGTTGCCCGGGGGGTGGCCGCTGTCGCATGCTGACAGCTACTAGGAGCCACAGGCACGAGCTGGGTGTCAGACTTGGACCAGTGGGGGATGGGTCCTGAAAGGACATGAGAGCCATCCTTACCAAAGGTGCTACCAATGCCTGACACCCCGTACCCCCCACTGTGCAAATACTGTAGCACTCCACATACAGAAAATGGAATATGCGATAAGAATCCCACTTATCAAGAATACCTAAATACTATTATAGCACAAAAACTGGGGAAGGTAAATCAAAGGAGATATAGAACAAAATGTCATTTTTGCCTTGCTTATGGCCACAGACGTTTTGAATGTGAAGGTGTAAAAAGAATACAGATAGCAAAAGCAAATGCAGCCATACACATTACAACAGACAGTTCAGCAAAGAACTTAGCAAAAGTAAACATCACAGAGACGAAAACAAGACCAAACACTGCAAAGTCAGAACAAACTGAGTTTTACCCATCAGACTTTGTACCATATTTTAATAATGTTGTTAACATCACTCAACCTCATTCCTTATGTAAAGAGGTCAATACTCAACAAGAATGTGAGGAAATGAACAACACCTCAAGACTGTCGTTAGGAAAACTAACATTCCATGAAGGTTACATCAATGACACAGTATGCACGTGTGTACGCGACACAGGGTCCTGTCTTATCGGTCTTCGGAAGACCCTAGCTGATCCTAAAGACTACCTAGATGAGTACATCTATTGCAAAACTGTTTCAGGGACAGTAGAGAAATATCCTATGGCATGGGCCAATATAAAATCACCTTTCCTATCAGGCAGAGTAACTTGTGCTTTATTAGACAATCCATGTTGTGATTTATTAATTGGAAATGTATTAAATGTGACAGACTACACAGAGTCCAAAACTCACACAGGGAAAAAAGTTAACACCACAACAAGTACTGCCTTAACTACACCACTCATCATACAACAACATGATGAACAGAACAAAGTACCACACCATACCATCTTACAACAAGAAGAAACAGAAACTGGTGTGTATCATCACAAAGAAAAGGTGCAGAAAACAAACAGTTCACAACAGTGAGGGAAGATCACAAATCATTATGTGACATACTATACTCCATGTACTCCCTGTTAACTACACACATAACCAAGTGCACACAGTGGATGGTTATACTTGCACTGCTCATTGTAAATACAAAACAAATGTCTTCACAGACAGTTTTATTTCCACATTATCATGACGCAACACAGATGATATTACTCATGACAAACCAGCAAACTTTGTTACTTATATCATTACTGTTGAACCAAAGTTTGGTGTTACCACTGCTAAACACTATGTCAAATCAACTCAGACACATACTTATGCTGAACAATGTAAATCTCCAGTCGGTGGAATTACTGACAAAAATCAGCAACAAATTACCCTACATATTTTGGAAAATATACACAAATTGCAGAAAAGCATACAAACATGCACGATTACATTTCAAAACTATACATGGTGTATTATTATTGTTTGAACTATTGAATGTATACACACATGTACGAGTGCAGGTTTGGAGATAGCACTCAAAATGATCTCAACATGAAATTGAAAATCCCCACCCTTCGGAAAATTCTAACCGTAACCCATTTTATATCCTTAGATCCAGTAACTCCAGAGTTGCCTTGTCTGCTGTACGACTCCAGCGCTATGATACTAGCACACTCCATTGTACAGACCAACATAAACGGTCTTTCAACAAAACAGTAAGACTCAACATGTGATTTCAGGTATCAAACAGTAAGATATACCCATATTGACTTTGTTTTCAAACGAGTATCTACAGAATCTACCTTTTGGAAATCGACGAACAACGACGACAGCTTCACAAGTACAGACATTCATTTCCGATGAGCAGTTTAATGAACCAGATGCCAACCTACAAACTATGGCAAAGACAGTCACAGACAGACGCACCATGGCCACACTCAAAATTAAGGCCACCGAACTTTAATTAATTCGTGTTTTATACGTGTGAATTCCAGCAATTTTACAAAATGAACTTACAAATTGGCCAAACTTGGTGAACAGTCTTAAGCACTATACAGAAGGAAAGACAATATCATGGTATACAGAAGACGTCAATAATCGTATGCGAGAGAAGACATGCCAAACATTTCAGCACGGAAACGAACATTGAACACGAGTGATTTAATTACGTGTGCATAACTTCCACAGGACAAGAACGGTATCCTATGTGTGCATAAAGGCATCAATGATGTATATTTTATTGTATATGTATTAACTGTATGACATCCTAATGTCTAATTTTATTATTATAATACTTTGTATTGTTATAATGTGATATGTACATATGAGCGTAAGTATAGTGGCGAATAGAATAAGTTGTAATGCTGAGAATCAACGCCTGGCAATCCCAGTGCGCGATTGTTACCAAACTTGCCTTCGCGTATGCTGGATAGCCCGACGAATGACGCTTAGCAATAGTGATATAGAATTAACATCAGAGTATGGTAACCAGAAGGAATATACCAACAGGGTGATGCCAACCAAAGAGATTAATAACAACTCTCCATAACAGTAAACGAGGTGTGCTCACAAAGGGAAACAACTCATGGTCCGACATAAGATGAGGTAAGGGGGACTATAACATACATGAAGTATATTCGAACCATGACCACAACATTGACATAGCGTGCTCATAAAGAATCGAGTAGTGTGCATTAAATAGAGACGAGGGGAACCACGTCTGAATAGAGAGAAAATTTAAGAATGCTGTAAGAGGAAGTTGTAGCCTTATTTGAGGCATAAACCAATGGAGAATCCTTAAACCAGCATAGCCACAATAACTATGAGATGAGAATGCACAGACAATCGATTGAGAAATATGAACAGAATGTAATGTCACGGAGTGGTGGTTGAATAATATAACGAGGTATGACAAAGTAGACCCAACCATAACATTTGTCAGACCACGACAAAACCTTGAGAGAAACCTCAATACTGAAAAAGAGAGAACAATGTTTGAAGTTAATCTCGGAAAAGATCAGAGTAAAAAGGGACGCAAGCGTATACTTATGATCATATAATCCCCTGACAAGGTTAGAAAGAGGAAACAAGAGTAACAACAACAGAATGTGTCACATTTCCAAGAGTAAGTGCCACATTGGTTGTGCGGGGGGAGAATGTCATGGTCTTATATGACATGTGTAAGGAAGAATGTAAGTGCCGGTATGTAAGCGAGAGTCAGTGTAAGCATGACTGAGGTAAAGGGCAGTAAGAGACGCCACGGCTTGGCTAGTGGACGGTCAGGCAAGAATCCCGTGAACAGAGCCACGTGATGTGGGAAGGTCAACCAGGAGAGAGGCAGTGTGTGGAAGGCAGCGAATAGAGACGGACGTGTGGAGATCTAGAGAACGCTAGAACGATAGAACGATAGTGGTTGTGACGGATAATGGAGATGAACGTTGTGTAGTGATATTCGAGGAATGTACTAACTGTGATATGTGCGGGATGATGTGAAGTTGTGATTGTGAATGATCATGCGGGCGACAGTGTAAAGATCGCCATTGTGAGCTAGCGCGTGGCTGTTGGTGGTGAACGATTGTTTGAGCGTGAAGTGCGACTATGGTGTCAGCCTGTAATATATATTGTAATAAATGATTGTTCAGGAGATAGCTCCTGCAAGTTTCCGATTGCATTCATGTGTTCTTAGTCGATGTGTTGTAGATGTTGTAATTTGCCTGTCAAAGTCCAGCGAGCTAGACAGAGCTACTAAGTAGGACTCTGATGGGAAAACACACAGACATTACGTAGGTTACACCCGAACATCCACATAACAGGAGAAAATCTTAACAACGGGACTCTTCTTCTTCTTTTCGTTCATCCGGAGTGTTTTTTCAGATGTGATTGCGATGTGTCTGTTATGCGCCCTTGGGCCGAAACCCGTAGGCCAACACATCGACTTTAGCGTGCTTTTTTGACCAGGTAGCATTCCTGGGAGACTCTCACTTTTGTAGTGCCATCTACAACCATGCTGGCCAAGTTAGAACGGTCGAAGACAACGGTCATCCCTCAAAGGAAGGCAGGGACAGTCCATAGCATTTTCCGCCATCCAAGGTTGCTTCCATAGTTGCAGGGCCGACACATAACGCCCTGGATCTGGGCTCACCGAGGGAAATCGTCATGTCCTGCTCATGGCTGCTTTACATCCTCACTTCAATATATTGGTAATTTCGTTTGCCCCGGGCCATTCCCGCACAAACCAGACAGGTTTGCATGCGGTATCCACTCAGCGAGTTTCCGGACATGTGCTTGTCAGTTGTGCCCGTCAGAGCTGTTCCAGGCACGACAGACATTCGGAAAACTACCTAGTCAGAGCTGTTCCGAACAAGAGCGGCATTCGGAAACTAGGTAGTCAGAGCTGTTCCTAGCACGAGAGACATTCGGACGAGACATTTCACTCGGACGTAATTGCGTAGTGTCAATTTTTAGTTTGCCACCCGTAGGACTACACTTCCGGCTTCCGGCGGGCATTTTTTTAATGAGGTTAGCCTTCCTCGGACAACGGGACTCGATTAACAAAAATAAAATATGTTTAAAACAAACAACACAAAGAAGTACTTATATAAACGGAGTCTGATCGACGACAACGGAATAACCAACAAACTTGCATATCTCATTTATTCAAAACAATGTATTACCTTAGTTAATTTAAACACAGAAGTCACCAAGAATAACAAAATAATACTATTATACCTATTATTAATAGGTTCCAGAATTTATTATCTCGCATATTTTCGCTGATCTCGTCTGGTATATGGACAGATGAATCGTATTTTGGCTGAAATAAATAAGTAGTGACTGATACTGTTAGAATGTCAAGCATTTGATTTCCACACAGTACAGCAAAGTCACAAAGAAGTATTTCTGCCTGCATAATCCAGGTTTCAGACGTCTAATTGGTAAGACCTAGACGCATTTGAGTAACAGTTCGTCGAATACAGTATACGAAACGCCTTTTCTTTGTTAATTGTATGGTCGAAATATTCATTTGTATTGCAGTTGAGGAGGAATTAAAATTAAAAAAAAACAAAACAGAAAGAGCTATCTCAGCCAGCATGATGGAATGCGGAAGTGGAGAAAGGGTGGACACTTAAAAGACATGCAGTCTAATTCTGGCAAGAGGTCAGCATGATTGAATGGATAAGAGTGTTTCTTAAACTTGCAGTGTGCCTGATGCTGAAGTAACGGGTTCAACCCCTACACCTGTCAATTGGACTAAAATGTCTTTAAGTCCTTGACTTAGGGACGTGAATTACAAGTATCTCTGAAGTCCGAGTGGGTTCGACTGATAGTAGTGGGACACTGGTAATAGGGGAAGCTAATCCACCCGGAAAAATCATTCCATTGCATTAGAAGTAGTAGCACGTGTGTGGATTATGCTAGAGTTCAAGGCCAGGGAGCAAAACAAAAACAAAACATATCACGGCAAAGAGCAAAGAAATCCAGAAACTCTCAAGAAGAGGCACTTAGTGAACTAAATATGACATGCTAACCAACAGTTCTAGCTTTAAAGATGTCGCTTCAACAAGCGATACTTACCAAATGGGAAGCACTTTGCCAAGTGGTGTGCAAAGCAAAATCAATCTAGAGGTTCTGGTCACTACACAGATCATGAACTGAGCGCTCAGAAGAAGAAGTTATCAGTCTTTCAGATTTAACACGAGAAATACAATAAGACAGATGTAGGGAAAAGAAATAGCACTCACTGTAAGATTCACGTGATTAAGAGAAGATTAAAAGAAGTAAAGAAAAATAAAAATGAACTTCCCAAACGGGGAATCGAACCCCGGCCGCCGCGGTGAAAGCGCGGAATCCTAGCCACTAGACCACTTGGGAGACGTACATTGCATCGATGTTAATTATCTCGAATGTTAACTGATAACTGATAACTGATAGCGACTGACAGCATTCCGTAGAACCACTGGTAACAGAAACAATGGCAAGCAGTCAGGTAACACGATACCAAGATACACTTAGTGTATTACTAAACAGTCTTCTCAAAGTCCACTATACTACTACTTCTACTCGTAATATTGAGAATGGGCTTCCCGTGAAACACGGTGGGGTGTGGTGTGAAGTCTAGCGTCCAGAACGACAATTTTTAGAAAGGACAAGTGAATTCAGCTCACTAACTAGCATTTGCCATTGACTACTTCATCATGTTGTCATTACTTGTATGTCTTCTACAAAACATACATCATGTAAGGTGATGTGGTACCTCCCCGGTGTTTCCCAGCGAGGGATAAAGAACGTGGATTTGTAGAACACCTGCCAGCCTTGAGTCAGTGCCGCTGTACAACATTCACTACACTGTGAGATTATAATGAAAAGAGCAATAGTGTAAAACGTGAGAAAATCTGGGGGATCAGGTTGAGGACATTAATCAATAGTTGTGAATTACTAACTAACTGATTGACTGATTAACAAACTAAAACACGATGAAAGCTGCAGACGAAACGTTTGCCTCATTATCGGTTTGCACGTTTCCTAATCATCGAGCTTTAATTGTTCGCGTTCACTCTCTTTAAACCCAAGCTTAGTCCATACACGTGCTACTACTTCTAGTGCACTGGACTGATGTCTGCGTGTGGATTAGTTTTTCCTATTGACAGTGTCCATCGCCATCAGTTAAACCAACTCCGACGTTTGAGGTACTTATAATTTACTTCTCCAACTCGACGACGAGAAGTCAACATTTTAGTCCAACTGACCGGTGTAGGGATTGAACCCGATACCTGGCATCATCACACCAGAAAGTTAAGATAAGTATTCGTTTGTGCTATGTGTGTGTTAATGTTTAGTTATTGTTGTCCCGATAATGACGACTTCAGCCAAAACGTACGCCTGTACCTGTGTGTTCTTCGTTTCGAAGAGCTTTCCTTAGTCATATTTTGTGCTTTTATTCGAAGTCCAGTATCAGCTCGGCAGCAGCAAACTCCCATTTTCGATACCAAAGAGATGAAGGCTGTGATTTTCACTTACGGACTGAATGGCTATCTGTTCATCAGCTAGCTAATTAAGTAACTAACTAACCAAATAGTCAGCCAGCCTACCAGCCAGCAGAAACCAACTTTCATATTTCCATCATATTGTTACCGCTATATGTTTATTTGCCCGCTCCGTGGCGAAGGTGTTACGGACGCAGTTCGTAATCCCACATACCCGTGCTCGAAACACGGCTGTGGGCCATTTGGAAGTAGACCGCTCTGCGTTGTTGTTTTACGAAATGGTATGGGTGCTGGTCATTCGGAAACCAATAGAAAACTAATGTACGTAGACTTGTCAAGAGCGAAAATTGCTGGTGTTGACTGCGACGTCCTGTAAAGAAGGATAGGCAACGAAATTAACATTTGTTTGCCTACTCCTGTAGAATAATGATATTGTAAACTGAGATCTGATTTATTTAGTTTATTACAACTTTATGTAAACTGTTAAGGTGACAGCAAAACCTAACCAAAAAAAAAAAAAAAAGCCTTCCCAAGCGGGGAATCGAACCCCGGCCGCCGCGGTGAGAGCGCGGAATCCTAGCCACTAGACCACTTGGGATTGATATCCGATTCTGTTTAAACTTGCATTTGTCTTTTTTGTTTATACCTTTCGCTTCTTTCTTTCGCTAGAAATGACTGCTTATTGCTTATATCAGCAATGTTGCCTCTTATTTAAGGTACTCACTAACTAACAGAGTGACTAACTATTTAATTTGTAACTAACTAAATAGTCCAATCAATACACATAATAAAGCCCAGAACCTCGGTGGATGGAAAAACACACAGACATTACGTAGGATACAGCACAGCCGAACATCTACACAACAGGAGAAAATCTTAACAACGGGACTCGATTAACAAAAATAAAATATGTTTAAAACAAACAACACAAAGACGTACTTATATAAACGGAGTCTGATCGACGACAACGGAATAACCAACAAACTTGCATATCTCATTTATTCAAAACAATGTATTACCTTAGTTAATTTAAACACAGAAGTAACCAAGAATAACAAAATAATAATAATAGGTTCCAGAATTTATTATCTGGCATATTTTCGCTGATCTCGTCTGGTATATGGACAGATGAATCGTATTCTGGCTGAAATAAATAAGTAGTGACTGATACTGTTAGATTGTCAAGAATTTGATTTCCATACAGTACAGCAAAGTCACAAAGAAGTATTTCTGCCTGCATAATCCAGGTTTCAGACGTCTAATTGGTAAGACCTAGACGCATTTGAGTAACAGTTCGTCGAATACAGTATACGAAACGCCTTTTCTTTGTTAATTGTATGGTCGAAATATTCATTTGTATTGCAGTTGAGGAGGAATTAAAATTAAAAAAAACAAAACAGAAAGAGCTATCTCAGCCAGCATGATGGAATGCGGAAGTGGAAAAAGGGTGGACACTTAAAAGACATGCAGTCTAATTCTGGCAAGAAGTCAGCATGATTGAATGGATAAGAGTGTTCTTAAACTTGCAGTGTCCTGATGCTGAAGTAACGGGTTCAACCCCTACACCTGTCAATTGGACTAAAATGTCTTTACGTACTTGACTTAGGGACGTTAATTACAAGTACCTCTGAAGTCCGAGTGGGTTCGACTGATGGTGAGGGACACTGGTAATAGGGGAAGCTAATCCACACGAAAAAATCATTCTTCTTCTTCTTCTTCGTTCATCCGGAGTTTTTTTTTCGGATGTGATTGCGTTGTGCCTGTTTACAGCAGAGCTGCGTTCTTGCGCCGTTAGGCCGACACATCCGACTTCTGCGGGCATTTGTTGACCGGGTTAACCTTCCCGGGGGTTTCTTAGGACGTTTGACTCTCACTGTTGTGGTGTTATCCCCCATCCCAGCTGGTCCATATAGAACAGCCAAAGATCCTGGTCAGCCCTCAAGGGAAGGCAGGGGCAGACCATGGGCATTCCCCGCCATCCAAGGAGGCTTCCATACTTGCAGAGCCGATACATAGCGCTCTGGTACTGGGCTCACCCAAGGAATCGTCACGTCCTGCACATGGCTGCTTAGCCTCACTTCCGTATATTGGGCCTTCCGTTCACCATGGGCTGTTCTTCCGGAAACCAGAAGTATGCAGTCTGCAGATGACATCCACACAGTGAGCTTTCGATTCGGACTTTCCATGTAATGGATTTGCTATCCAAGCAATATTTCATTTCGTGCCGCTAGGACACTTTTCCACCTTTTATGAAGCCCACACAATGGGCCTTTGATTCGGACTTTCCACGTAATGGATTTGCTATACAAGCAATATTCCATTTCATGCCTCTGGGTCTTCATGCACCTTTAAATGTCAACCTGTATATAGTTAAAGTAATCTGCGGTCAACTTTAGCTTGTTGATATCTCCATAGAGCTTGTCCTCAAATGAAGCAGGTGTGGGCCAAAATATCTTTCTCTGTTCTGCATACGTTGGGCAATCCTGCAGCAAATGTTTTGCTGTCATTTTTCCAGTTCTACAATTACATTCATCGGTATCTCCTATCTTTAGTTTATTGAACAAGTGGTATTTCAGCCTGTTATGTCCTGTGCGGAGTCTGAATATTGCTACTTGTTCTCTTCGGTCGAGTTTGTAATATGCATCATCCTTCTGATGGCCTGGATGCTCTGATTCCCATTTGGTTCTATAAGTGCTTTTTACCAACCTCTTTGCCTCATTATAGGTTATGTCTATGTCAGGCTGTGGTAGTCGTCCGCCCTCTTTTGCCAGTCTGTCAGCCTCTTCGTTTCCAGGTATACTGCAATGTGATGGGATCCACTGTATTACAACTTTTTTGGATTTCTGGCATAGACCATGGAGTGCTGCTCTTAGGTCAATAAGTTCTGTGCTGTTTTTGCTCTTCAGTATTGAGACAGCTGACTTTGCATCTGTGAAGATAGCTATTTGCTTCTCTTTATTTTCCTCCATCAGGAGCATTTCTGCTGCAGTTTTCAGAGCCTCTACCTCCGCTTTGAAGTTACTTGAAAATGTTCCAGTTGCCATTGAATGTGTTTTTTTCACTCCATTTTTTAAATTTAGGAGAATTCCTCCTCCTCCATTCTCTATTGAATTTTTGGCTGATCCATCTGTATATGCATGGGTCCAATTCCTGCTTGGGTAATGTTCTTTTATGTAGTTTAGGGTTATTTCTCTTCTTTCGGTTTCATGCTGAGTGTTCTTTTTCTCAATACCAGGAATATTTTCTATCATCTCAGGCAGTTGCTGCTGTCTCCAAGCTGGGAACTTGTATGCATTGTGTATGGGCTTGACTGTTGATATGTTAAGTATAGGATCGGCACTAATCCTTCGTTTTGCAGTTTCTACAAAGTTGCTACGCTTCAGTCTTCCCTTTCCAAAACCATTAAATCTGTTGTACATAGGGTGGTCTGTCAATCTTCTAAATTTTTCTGCTTGTTGCTGGGCTCTGCTATCTCTTCTATCCTGCATTGGTTGTAAACAAGTGATCTTTTCTAGTTCATTAATAGGCGTTGTCTTCAGGCTTCCAGTTATGATTCGCATTCCTTGGTTTTGGACTCTACTTATTTTGTTAAAGTTTGACTTAGCTGCTGTTGCCCAAGCTGCAATGCCATATTCCAGTACTGGCCTCACCCGTCCAGTATATAACTTCTTGAGAACTTTCTCACCTGCTCCCTACGTTGTACCAGCAAGCTTTTTCATGATTGCCATTCTCTGCCTTGCTCTTGTTCGATTTTTCTCAACCTGTGTCTTCCATGTCAGGCGACGATCAAAGGTGACTCCTAGATAGTTTGGATTTTCTTCATGGCGCAATATTTTTCCATTCAATACCAGCTTAGGTTGCTGAGTTTTATTTGAGAGGGAGAACACTGTGCATGTTGTTTTCTCCTCACTTATCTTCACTAGCCATGATTTTGACCAGTCCTCTAGCGCTAATAAGGCTTGCTGTATTCTGCTGTTAGCTGTACTAATATATTCTTCAGATGTCCATATGGCTAGGTCATCTGCAAAGGAGGATGTGTGTACTCTGGCTGGAAAATTTTCTGTGATGTCATTTATATATGCTAGGAATAATGTTGGTGAAAGAACTCCTCCTTGGGGGACACCTTGCTCCAGCAGCATCATTTTGCTTGTTTGTCCTTGTACTTTTGTCCTGGCAGTTCTGTTCTCAAGGTAGTGGCTGATCCATTTATACATTTTTCCACAAACATGCATGTTTTGCAGTTTTACTTTCAGTCCTTCCTTCCATACTTTATCAAATGATTTTTCTAAATCTATCCAGACTGCTAGTGTGTGCTTTTTCTCTTGGAAGGCATCCTCTATTTCCTGAGCTATATAGGTTATTTGATCTTCAGTGGATCTGTACTTTCTGAATCCTGCTTGGTATGGTGTTAAGAGTTTGTTTTCTTCCAGATGCCATGTTAGCCTGCCATTGATAATGCGTTCCATTAATTTTCCTACACAGCTAAGTAGACTGATAATTCGATATCCATTTGGTTCTTCCAGGTCTTTTCCTTTCTTTGGGACTGGTATTAGTATAGCTTCCTTCCATGCCTGTGGGACTATTCCTCTCTTCCAGCTGTTATTGAGGACTGCTAGTAGTTTCTTCTTTGCCTTGGTGCCTAGTCCTATTAGCATTTCATTTGTGATTCCATCCTTTCCTGGTGATTTCTTCTTTTTTAGGGTATTCATTGCCTGTTCCATTTCTTCCATTGTTAGATTTGCCATCATATATTCTGCTGCTGTCTCTGTATTTCTATGATGTATCTGTTTGTCTTTGATTGCTTTCTTCTGTTCGGTTGTAATATCAATGTGGTTTGCATTTGCATAGTGTTCCATTAGTGCATTTGCAGCCTTTTTGCCTGTAAGCAAGGCATTTCCTTGTTTAATTGTTATTTGTTTGTTTCTAGGTCCTTCATTGTTCATGGCTTTCACTAGTTTCCATAGTTTGTTTCCATCCCTGTCAAAATTCAGGTTTTCTGTTTTTTTCCCTCCAACAATCTCTTGTTGTTTGATTTACTGTTCTTTTATATTTTGCTGAGATGGCTTTGAGAGAGATGTTTGCTTCAATTGTTTGTTCTCTCTCTGCTGTCTTCCTGGCATCTTCAACTTTGTCCTCCAAACTTTGTAGTTCTTCAGTCCAGTATGGTTTGTAATTTTTCCTCGCTCCCTCTTGGAATGGACTCAGTGGCTGCCTGTATTATCGCTCTGTTTAGGCTTTCCACCATTTGCTTTATGTTGCCATATCGTGTATTTATGTTTTCGCAATATTTGTCTGTTAGTATGGCAAATCTGTCCCAATCTGCTCGTTTGTAATTCCAGCGGGGCAAGGGCTTTTGCTCCGTGGAACATACTCCATATTCATTCAAGCTTGATTGGTCTGTGGTCACTACCTGCTAATTGGTCCAGCACATGGCGATCGATTTTGTGGAGGATGTCTCCTGTGCAGAAAGCTAAGTCTGGAGTAGAAGTGGGTAAGCCATCTTCTGGAGTAGAAGCTCGGTGTGTCATCCGCTTTGTTTGAGTAGATGGAGATAATTCCGTCACTAATTCTATCATTTGTCGTCGTTGGTCGTCTGTAAGTTTGGTTTCTATCTTTATGCTGTCAATGGTCGCAGTCGTGTCTACAGTAGGGACTGGTAATTCCATCTCGTCTTCATCTGTCTCGTTCAGTACTGTTGTGGTACTAGCTGCGTGTGATGTTACCTGGCTAAGTGTGTTTGCGATGTCGCTGTCGTGTGTCGCCCTACCTAGTGAAGTTGTGTTGTGTACATCTGTCGTCCGATTACTTGGTGTTGGTGCATCTTGTTCGTCTGTCCGTAGTTCTTGTCGTGAGAAGTATGGTTTCAGCATGTTGATATGAAATATCTTTAATTTTCCTTTTATCGATATTTCATAATCGACATCTGATATTTTACGTTCAACGTTGAATGGCCCTTGCCAAGATGTTAGTAACAAATTACGTTTATTTGGTTCAAGGTGTATAGTTTTAGCACCCTTATTTGCATAGTCGTGGTTTCCTTTGCTCGACATCTGATTTAGGGGTCCAGCAATATCGACCGCTACACTCTCATATGGTCTAGATGCTAATAATGACCGTTGAACTTCGGCCGTCTCATGCTTTCCCTTTCGTACAAGATGTTGACAAATAGTACATGAACGACAGAAAATCTTTATATCAGTACATAATTTAGGCCAGTAGAAGTGTGACAAAATTCTGGCTCTCGTTTTGTCATAGGCCAAATGTCCAGCAAACGTTGACTCATGTGCGATCTTTAGCACATTTTGTCGGTATGTTACAGGTAACACCGTCTGCTGAATTTCATGGTCATTATTTGTGTAATAACGCATGAAAATTCCGTTATGTTTTCTAAAATACCAAGATGCATTTTTAGTCACTTTCGCTCGCTCACCTAACAATTTAAAATAAGATGCGATAGTTTGGTCGGTGCTTTGTGCCTCGATAAATTTCTGTCGAGTAGTGTTGGTATCGGCACCGCTGGGTGTTAATAGCTGTAGCATTTCATTTTGTAAGTCAGTATAGTGTGTTTGTGTATCTGACCTTGTTACAGCATTAGCCATGTTTGTATGTTTCCAGGCTCTTATGTCGTCGTCTGTACATTGTTTCAATGAATCTAGGCAGCCTAAAATGAGATCCATGCATGGATCTTGCAGGATTGCGCAAGTAAATGTGCCGGTAAGGAACGGGGTATTGATATGCGCTTTTGCCAGTGGGTATTTCTCAATGGTTCCAGAGAAAGTACGGCATTTGACAAATTCACCCGTGTAATCTTCTGGTCTAATAAGTTCTTTCCTTAAACCAAGTAGAGTGCTCCCGCTATCAATTAAACATTGGCATGGTTGATCATTGACCAGTGCATCGTAGAACTTCAGTTTACCTCTGGAGGCACTAGCTGCGTTAGCCTCTTCATTGGAACATGTTATTACGTGCCCACATTTCAATTTACCATCCGCATGAAACTGGTGACATATGTCACAATGCTTAAAGTCTAATATGTCGGTTACTACTGCCACACTCTCACATTCACTCGCTGGTAACACATTTACAAGTTCCGAATCAATGTCACTCTCATCGTCTGATGACGTATCGATGAGTGCAGCATTATTTGCCTTCATTCGTTGCCTACCAAGACACTTACTACTATAGTGGCCATAGCTGGAACAAAAGTAACATTTAACAGCACGTTTAAATGACGTTCTTCTGCTTTCTTGCTTCTTTAACACTGCTTCTAAGTGTGAGGGATATGCGGGGTTTTTATCACACATCGAGTAGCTAGGATGAAACATACTACAATATCCACATCGAGGTGGTTTCTGGTATAATTTGTCTTTCTTACGATAATCTTTCAGATTGTAAGATCTATCAGGTACTTTGTTTGCAAAAGCAGTGATTTCTGTATCATGTGTTGTAGATTTAAATATGTCCCGATTAGACGAAAAATATGCCGACCCCCGTTTTTCTAATTGCTGAATGGATTCAATATCTGACTGTTGGAGAAACTTCGCAAAAGGGGTAGGAACGGTAGATATCACCTTGTCCATTACCATAAGATCTTCTAATTTTTCATAGTTGTTACCCACTTTCGCCGCCCTAGTCCATTTTTTAAATGTGCTTTGCACGTTAGAGATGTAATCTAAGAAGGTTTCAGTTGCTTTTGGCTTAATTTGGGAGAACTGAATTTGGTACACAGTGGCGTCTAAAAGAAAGTGTTGCATGATCCTATCGTGAATGTACTGATAATTGTTCCTTAGCTCTGTAGGTATAGATTCTATTACTTTTAACGGCTCCCCACTGAGGTTTCTCATGTAGATCATTGCCCAGTCATCCAAAGGTATTTTCTGAGTCTTTAGTTGGAATTCTATATTCTCAGTCCATGCACTAATTGAATCCCCTACGCTATATGGTTTGATAAGGCCTTTATACTTACTAAACTTGTTCTGTTCTTCTTGGCTCTTTTGTTTGCTAGAGGCTATCTGTATGTTTGAATCTACCTCCATTTCCTTCATCTTTAATTTAGTTTCTGACTCTACTTGTATCTGCTTTTGTTTGGTGGCTTCCTCTGCTTGTTTGTTGGCATGATCTAATTCTAACTGTTTCTGTTTGGTAGCTTCTTTCTTCTACTGTTCTGTTGGTAGCTTGATCTAAATCTAACTGTTTCTGTTTGGTGGCCTCCTCGACTTCTTTCATTTCTTTTTGATGCTGCCTTTCTAATGCTCTTTCGTCTCTCTCTAGAGCAGCTTTTCTTTCTGTTTCTTCTCTATGTCGAGCTATTTCTTCTTTATATTTTTGATCCGCCCACTTCTCTAATTTCTCTCCAGTGTGGCCCATTTCCTTGCCTGCCTGGATACAATCACTTAGTGACGCCATTTTGTGGCTTTATGTTAGTTCAAAATGATATCACAGTAATTTTTACACAATGGTTTGTAATTATGTGTTAGTAATTTACATCTTTACTGAAAAAGAAGATGCATGATTAATTTAGAGCATACCAAAATATTCTGAAAATATACTCATCTAATTCTTTGGAAAATACGGTTCTTGGGATGTTCCACCGCTGTCTTCCACACTCACAAAATGATTGACTTGAGAACACAATGGATGCTTCTGTTTAGTAGAGCATCAATAATTTAGACACATGCATATGTTGTAAATACATGTTTATCTTTCATGCGGCTGATGAATGAAAAAATGTGATAGATAATGATAAATGGTGTTAATGAATGAATGTTATGATAGTCTGAATGATTGTCATGATTCGTAAGATGATTCGTCGTATGACAGTCGATGTCGTCTTGTCTTCACTTTCTGACTAGTTTGGTATAACTTCGTTCTAAGGCTTCCGTTCAGTAGCTAATCTATTTACTGAATATGAAGAATGGTGACATTGATGGCTGTATCACACAAAATGAAATGTACACGATGGTTTGCTTGACAATATAAACTCATAATTGTATACATTGTCATTACTTTCCGTAGAATAACACACTTTCTTCAATTTTCGTAGAATCTCACAATTTGTAACTTAATTTTGCTTCATTGTGGTTCAAGCTCCACAAATAGTATGATCGTAATTGTTCACAAAAGAAAATTATTTCTGCCATTGTATGCAAAACAAATTTACATTACTTTCAAATATTTTAACACAGAAATGATGTCGAATCGTGCTTGTTGACGCTGGTTCAGAACTTTCTGATACCAATAGCCCGTTGACGTTGGTTCAGAGCTTCTGACACCAATTGGGGTCCTGCCTGTCAGCAACTTGCTTGCGACAGGTCTTTCAGGACTCCCCTACTTTTGCACCGCACGAAATAACAACTCGTGTCATTTGCAAAAGGAATGCAATTTATTTAGAGCTAGTCATTATAAGCTCTGCGAGCGGTATGCTTCATTGACATTAAACAACATGGATGTAATGAAGTGGTGAGAAATGATACTAGTAATCACAATCTAAATCTAAAGCCTAATATTAACTATTGCCTAGAAACTTATAGCATTTGTCAAGAACACGTCTACTCTCTAATCGTCTCCAGTCTGGTCTGTCCCACGCTACACATTGCGTGGTCAAGCACGGACGCTGTATCCTCCGTGCATTAGCGAGTCTTGCGTGCATAGCGTCCCCAGCACGCTGGCTCGTGAACTTGAGTAACCGGGTACTCCACGGTTACTCGTAAGGCCAAGCTTCCCAATGGCTTGGGGAAGCCCTCGCTCAACTGTCCTTAGTGCTCCCTTGGTTGACACAAATGTGTCCCCTTGTGAAGCTATATATAGCGCTGGTGTCTCTCCTGTCTGGTGTCTCCCTACTAGACTTGTCTTAACTCTTATTAACTCTCTAAACACTTATTGGAGATTCTGACACCCGCCAATAGCTTTACATTTGTCAATGCGACCCTCAGCACGAAAAGTTTGCCCATCCCTGCTCTAGGTAGTCGATGACAGTTTGAAAGTTATCGGATTTAAATTTTTCTTCTTATAGATTCGCTGGATCTGTCTTTTCTCCGGGACACTATGATGTGGTTGGAAATTAACAGGCGGATCGATTGGTCATCGAGGCGTGGTTTGATGCATGATAAGGCAGATGTGGTGAACGCCTTATGGGAGCGCGTGGATATGCAGACGAACAAATAGACTTTCATGGCATAGAGAGAATGCGGAAGCAGGGTGTCGTCAGAGGATCTGATAGACTAGACAGTCAGTCGTCACTAAGAGGTAAAGCAAGACGGACATATTATCAGATTGTAATGGGCACACTTAGTTTTGGAACTCTCCGCTTGCTGTTGAAGATGATGACTGAGCGCTTATGGGAATGCCCCGAGTGCAATTATGCATATTTTTGACTATACTCAGCACAACTCAACTCTTCTTATAGACCATGTCGTGTGGTTTTGATGATCATGTCTGTCCACAGCTACTGTTTCTTGTGTTATGAATCATTTCTCATACTACCGATTCTCCTCCATGCCATGATATCTAACTGTCCAGTATCTTCTTTCTTGGTTTCCCCTTGCCTCTTTTCCCCTCCAGTCTTCCTGTTTGGGACGACATGCTCCAGCTGTCCCTTCTCATGACATACCTAATGAATGTGGACTGTCTTCTTCTGATGCGCTTAACTAGTTTTCTGTGTGAATCAACTTCGTTCAAGATACCTTCATTGGTCTTTCTATCCGTTCAGTGTTCTCATCATTCTTTCCTTAAATCACATCTCCGCAGCTTCTACATAATTCCTGGTCTCTGCTAATTGCCCCATGATTCCCTTCCGCACATCAGAAATGGATCAATAGAGCTCTTATAATATCTTCTCTTCGCCTTAATTAGTGAAGATAAATTGCAGAGTATATTCTTCACCATGTGAAATCCTGCCTTTGCTATGGCTATTCTGAATTTATAGGACTAAAATAATAAGACAGAACACAGAAGTAGGGAGATTTTCCAGCAAATCAAGATAATGTTGATTTAGCACTAAAGAATGTTTTCTTTCCATCCATCCATCATGTGCCATGCCGATAAGCATGGGTGGTCATGTTTTGCAATATCACTCGATCACCAAAGTCGTGGATCAGCTCAGTGTTCCTGTCTCGACCATGCCACATGGCCAAGCCATACAGGTATTTACTTCTCGGTCTTCCCCTTGGTCTCTTCCCCTCGATGTTGCCAGTCGTCGCCAAGTTCTCCAATTCATTTCTTCTCATAACATGCCCAAACATTTTTGACTATCGACGTCTAATGTCTGTAATCAGTTTACGATCTTCATTTGTTTCTTGAAGGACTTGTTCATTGATTTTTCTGTCTGTCCATAGTATTCATTGCATTTTCCTCAGAAACCACATTTCCACAACCATCAGATGTTTTTAAGCTTGTCTGCTCAATGTCCACGCTTTACTTCCATACAATAGTACAGGTTCTATGTAGCACTTCGCACTCTTTTTCTAGTTTCAATTGATATCTTTTTATTGGTCAGTATGTTTTTCATCTTGCAAAAGGCTACCTTCGCAATGGCAATTTTTGTTCTAATCTCTTCAAGGCATCTCCCATCAGATGACATGACTGTTCTGAGATAATTGTACCGATTGATTTGTTCAAGAATTGTCTCATTTACTTGTATAATACATTGTGGTATACGCATGCATTGAGAAGAGACACAGATGAGAATAAGTCAAGCAAATGAACACCTAATCTAGTTTAGTTTAGATTATTCTAGTTTAGTTTAATCGACGGATGAACATCACGGCACACGGTTGTAACCCATAAGTGCTCCGTTCTACTCCTAACTCAAGCCTGAGTCCGGAGAATCTAAGCTCAGTGCACGAACTCCGTAGTACCGGCGAGGATCCTAAAATACTTTGGGTAGATTTTTAACTTGAAATTTAGCCCGGGCAGCGCTGTTAGGCTACTCTTTTTCGATTTCCAACTGCCAAGGGAATTTTTACGTGCGCAACAAAACACACGGGCGTCCGATTTCACTACCCAGAGACCAGGGGAAATTTTGTTACTACAAGACCAGGTGAACAAATCCCGGCCCTCACCGGGGCTTGAACCAGGGACCTCCAGCACTCGAGGCGGACATCATACCTCGAGACCACTCAGACCCCTAAACCTGATCTTCCTTTGTGAAACAGCATTTCATGGCCTGGGATGGTACACATACTGAGGTAGTAATGTAGACAAAAATGGCGGAACAAAGTCATATTTTAAAATAAAAAGGCAGGATGCGCTTTCATTGGCAAGGATATGTGTGGAATACAAAAGAGAACACGAATTTCCCTTAGTAACGATCATGCTTCTCCACATAAGAAGATCTCCAACGAGATGTGTAAATTCGTGTGTTCATTTCTTCCTTTCAATGACACAAAACTGTCAAGGATTTTCTCACGCTGTCTTCATCTATCTCCCTTTTCACAAATCTTTCCGGTTGTCACAATATGTTCTTGTTTTTGTCTTCTCATAATGTGTCCAAAACATGATGACTGTCTCTTACTGAAACATACTTGTTATAAGTTGTCTTTGCGATTTAGACTCCTTAAAATGTCCAAATTACTTATTACTATCTATGTCACGGGAAAACTGCAGTTTAGTGATTCCTTGATAACTTGCATATAAAAGTGCAATGAAGGAGGAGGGTTAACAATCGTGTACTTCAGTCTGAGAGGAGGATAAATTACAGATCATTGACCGACGAATATAAAAATAGGATACAGGTGTTCGCAGAGGTCATTGCCAGACGATCTGATCGGACGGACACGGGGAAAAGGGGAGATCGCGTTGTGGAAACACGAATGTAGACGGCGATCAACGGGTTCGGATGCTTTGAAGTATTAGCGTACGGGGAACTCAGGGAAACAGCGTAACAGCGGAGGGATGCGAACAACTGACCACTACGTGATTTCACCGCTTTTTGATGTGCAGGATGCGTCAGGAGACGGGGGTTGAGGTGTGAACATCAAACAATAACGGAGGATTGGACACTCAATATAAATAGTAGCAACTGGGTTTTATGTTTAGTGTGTGTTCCAAACTGGGCTGAATTATCTATGCATCCTGAGTGGGGAAAGAAATACTCGTCCCTAATGGTTGAAAGAATATGGGATATTAGTGTTTTATTCGCTAGTGTATTTCAATTCCGGGATGATAAGTGAATATATAAGGTATTATAACTTTAGAGTAATAGTTTAAGCATAGGGAAATAGATGTGTGTGCATAGCGTTTACCATTGCTTTCTATTAGTGAATAGTTTAGACTTTGGTAAATTCATATGTCTTATGTTGGTGTTTACTTCGGAAGCCTTGTCATTACGGCTGGAGAAGGACACTTGCATAAGTAGTATTAAGTGGCAGACGCCTATCACTTGATATGTTATACATCTCACAGGTTCCAATTTCTCATCCGGATATATCAGAGAAGATAGACACTTACGTCTTGTGTACAGGAAAAGCTTGGTTGATAAACTCAAGGCATTTCATTTGTGGGGAGAGCAAATACCTCAATAAACCCAGGAATAACATAGACAGGGTCAAATACGAAATAAAATATACCTTTAAAGGAACTTTGAAAAAGAAGAAAAGGATATCCAGATATCCAAAGTAACAATGAAACAGGACGATAAGTTTGCAGAAAGCAAAGCCAAATAAAACTACATACGTTTATACTGTAGACTCATAGTGAAGAAACAATAGACAAGTCAGAACATTGCTAGTCGTTAGAGACAATATGCAGGACTGTGGTGATGTGGTTTTTCCGGTGTTGGATCACTAATTTCATGAAACAGACTCTGGCGAAGTCATAGACTTACTGGAATATTATTACTTTACGGTGATCCAGTGGTGAACAGTTTTGTTTCGTTCAATAACGGATTTACCTCTAGACTCAAGCATACGGAACATCCAGGGTGAGACCTGTCCTGTTTTATGTGATGTTCTATGGTTTGGCAGAGTGAAGGGGCGAGAGGTGACACAAAGACTAGACATTCTGAGTTCATTCTTGCACCAACAATAGAATACACTACCTACTACACCTACACAGTCCATACATACACCAGACATAGTTTTTATTAATAAATATTTTATTATTGTGGAAGGAAACTGTTGTCGGAGTATGTGATGGAGGAATAATAGAGAGAGAGAAAGGAATAGATATATGGAAGGGAAGACAGAAGGGAGGAGTGTAGACAGAAGTCAGTCAAGAATCCCAAAGAAGAAGAAGTAATAAGGTGTGCTTGTTCATTCCACGTTCCTCCCGGGAAAACAAGTGACAATCTATTAGACGACCGGTGCTGTGACGTATGTACCATGAACGCGTTTCACAATTCCCAGACACACCGAGTCCAGGGATCAAACTCAGCTGCAGACGATTTGACAGCAGACAGCCTTTTGTTGATTTCAATGACGTGAGCATCGGTCGTTAGAATGCAATGGCAAACTATTGAACTTAAAAATTGTCTAGTAAATAACAAGAGCCAAAAAGTGTTGGGTTTTTTTGAGAAGTCCTACAGAGGCAGTGCAACTGTTTATTTTTTTTAGCATTAAATGAGATACCCAATTCACCATGAATCCGTTTCGGTCTTTGGTCACAGAGAGGCTCATCTTCAGGGCCCAGACTAAGAATGGTCCACTTTCATAACCCAGCCGGACTGAACTTGGAGATCGGCACTTGTTCCAGGCTTCGACCGTGGGCCGCGCGCTATCACACACGCGTTGCTCGGTCTAATCACCCGAGCCCAACACGGCACATGGCACATGGGGTGCCACACAGATGTTGGCGTAGTGTGGGACAAACACTGAAGAAACCAGATACTAATTATAACTCATCATTATCATGTGCTATGTCGAGAACTGTTGGCTGTCATGTTTATTCATCTCACACGAGTCGTGGATCAGCTCTGTGTTTTTGTCTCAATTGTGCAGTGTTTCCAAACCATCTAGATATTTACCTCTCTGACATCCCTTTGTTCTTTTGCCATAAATTTTGCCATGTGTCACCAAGTTCTTTAGTTACTGTCATAACGTACCCAAAAACTCTTGACTGTCTACGCCTAATTTCTCTAATTAATTTACGGTGTTCATTTACTTCTTGTAGGATTTGCTCATTGATTTTTCTGTCAGTCCATGGAAGTCTTTGCATCATCCTTAGAAACCAAATGTCCACTGCCTTTGATGTTTCTCAGCTTGTTTGCTCATTGTCCCCGTTCTACATCGACATTACAGTAAAGTTCTATGTATCACTTCAACACACTTGCTTTTGTTGCAATTGAAATCATGTCAATGGTCAGTATGTTCTCCGTCTTGAAAAAGGCTACCTTTGCCACAGAGATTCTTGTTGTCATCTCTTCAAGGCATCATACATAATGTGTTATGACTTTACTCACTTGATTAAGAATATTCCCATTTACCCGCATTCTACTTTGTGGTATTTCTTTTTTCTTAATCTCATTCATATTACAATTTAATTCTAAATCTAGTTGCTCACTGTGTTTAATAACCGCATTTACTAGATGTTTTAGATCTTATTCGCTGTCTGCATTCAATACTCCATCAACTTTATATCAGTTGTATTGGTGTTACGTCCCCAATTGCAATTCGTCTCATATCTTCTACATTTTTAGTCACTTCAAATAATATTCCCCCTTAATTTCTGCGAGAATTCTAATTTCACGATGACATAAATCTACCAGCTTTGAATTAAATCACACACAAAGTAACAAGAATTAAACCAAATAACTTTGCATCAAATAAAAGACATGCAAAGGAGAATGAGAAATGCCCGCCTGCTATCGATCTTGTCGGTCCATGTTCTGTCTGTAAAAACTAAACAAACTCAAGGGCTTCATGTTGTGAATTTGCCAGTCTGTCCTTTTCTGTCTAAGATCTGTTCTGCACACTTCTATAACCTGGCCGGACGGATCATGATTTGAACCCCGTCGTGTTGCCAATTTCTTCATGTTGATTGAGAAGCTGAAATTTTAAAGAATCCTTTGGTTAACAAAAGAGATTAGGAGAAAAAAAATCTGGCTCATTAGTCTGTCCATGAAGATGAATGGGGTGATTAAGAAGAAGAAGAGAAAAAAAACAAAAGAAACCCAAAGTCGGGATGAAATAAACTGAAATAAATTGCAAAGAAACGAACAGTACAATGTCAGAGAATGAATAAGAGATTGTCACGGAGAACAAACAAGGAAAGAAAACCGGCAAGGGAATTAGCTTTCCTTGCGTGTTTATGGTAATTCAGTTGGATGTGAGCTTAATCAAAATCCAAAACACAGGTTCTAAATAACTAAAGCAATCATTACTCTACGGGGAAGAATTATTCGTCCAAATGACAACAGTTTGGCTGCTCAGTTGTCTGAATGTTTTTCTGCCTAAAGCAGCGTGTGTCTGCAGACCAACTCTATGGATTATTCATTTGATCAAGACGGAAATAAAAACATAAATAAATATTTGTTTTAATGAGTCAATATTGGTTTCATATTTCATTAACTATGTAGGATGATTGGGGGAGGGGGGATAAAGATTTAGACAAACGAACATTGTTAAATATTTGCTATTTATAAGCTTTTTCTGGGGACGAAATATGATACAATGTCCGATAGAAAATAATCATCAAGTTATATTAGAGAAGATGTCTGGTAAAAATTAATCATCAAGTCATAGAGGGGAGAAGTCTGGTAGACAATAACCATCAAGTTATATTAGAAAAGATGTCTGGTAGAAAATAATGACCAAGTTATATAAGAGGAGATGTCTGTTAGACAATAATCATCAAGCCATAGAAAGGAGATGTCTGGTAGAAAATAATCATCAAGTCATATAAGAGGAGATGTCTGTTAGACAATAATCATCAAGCCATAGAAAGGAGATGTCTGTTAGACAATAATCATCAAGTTATATAAGAGGAGATGTCTGTTAGACAATAATCATCAAGTTATATAAGAGGAGATGTCTGGTAGACAATAATCATCAAGTTATATAAGAGGAGATGTCTGTTAGACAATAATCATCAAGTTATATAAGAGGAGATGTCTGTTAGACAATAATCATCAAGTTATATAAGAGGAGATGTCTGGTAGGCAATAATCATCAAGTTATATAAGAGGAGATGTCTGTTAGACAATAATCATCAAGTTATATAAGAGGAGATGTCTGTTAGACAATAATCATCAAGTTATATAAGAGGAGATGTCTGGTAGACAATAATCATCAAGTTATATAAGAGGAGATGTCTGGTAGACAATAATCATCAAGTTATATAAGAGGAGATGTCTGTTAGACAATAATCATCAAGTTATATAAGAGGAGATGTCTGTTAGACAATAATCATCAAGTTATATAAGAGGAGATGTCTGTTAGACAATAATCATCAAGTTATATAAGAGGAGATGTCTGGTAGACAATAATCATCAAGTTATATAAGAGGAGATGTCTGTTAGACAATAATCATCAAGTTATATAAGAGGAGATGTCTGTTAGACAATAATCATCAAGTTATATAAGAGGAGATGTCTGGTAGACAATAATCATCAAGTTATATAAGAGGAGATGTCTGTTAGACAATAATCATCAAGTTATATAAGAGGAGATGTCTGTTAGACAATAATCATCAAGTTATATAAGAGGAGATGTCTGTTAGACAATAATCATCAAGTCATATAAGAGGAGATGTCTGGTAGAAAACAATCATCACGTCCTAGTAGAAAATAATCATCAATGTATTTTAGAGAAGATGTATGGTAGAAAATAATCATCAATGTATTTTAGAGAAGATGTATGGTAGAAAATAATCATCAAGTCATATAAAAGGAGACGTCTGAGAGAAAACAATCATCATGTACTAGAAAGGAGATGCCTGGTAGAAAATAATCATCATGCCATAGAAGGGAGATGTCTGTTAGAAAATAATCATCAAGTCATAGAAGGTACAAGTCTGGTAGAAAATAGAGAAAATAATCATCACATCATAGAAGCGAGAAATCTGGGAGCAATGGTAGCGTAAAGGGTAGGCACTCGCCTGCCGGCCCGGTGGTGATAGGTTGGAATCAAATCCAGGCACATAGGAATTGTTGTCAAAGTAATAGCCAGCCTAAAGTGGGCACCAAGAAACTATTTGGAAGTAAAGGTGGCAGCCGTGATACTGATCACATCACTCCTAGCGCGCTGATTACTCTATACAACATGTGTGTTGCTCTGAATGTTTAGTGCGCCTAACGTGTTTAAAAGGAAACTTTATCATCACTTTACTGACACAGAAGAGGACACGAGATTACAATGTTGTGTGGAGTTGTTCCTGTTCTTGCCGACCCAAACCGACCAAGAACGCTACTGATGTCGGTGGAACATCATTGGTACGTAAGTCGTGGTCAATACTTGTGCATTTTTTCACTCCCTGGTGGTAATAAGAAATGTAACATTCACGGGGAAAGTAATATCTTCTTCCTCTTATAACCCATGTCTTGTGGCGTTAATAATCATGTCTGTCCACACCGTTTGTCTCGTTTGCTGCCAGTCATTTCTGATTCTGATATTCCCCCATTAAAATAGTCTGAAGATTGTTACTTGTTCTTTTCGATTGAGTTGGTAACAGGCATCATAATTCTAGTGACTTGTATGCTCTGATTTCCATTTGCTTCTACAGGTTGTGAACTTTGCCTGCCATTGCACTTTTTTCTAAATCATTGTGAGGAGTTGGGTCTCGTGTAGCAGGTTCTTCACAGAACCTCGCTCTCAATACAGAGTGTTGAAAAGCCTTTCCCTCTTTTGCCATTTCTCCTGACTCATGCATACTCATGTTAAAAGTGTCTGCAATGTCCCAAGTTCATCTTCTACTGGTTGACATTTGCGTCTTCTCAAGGAACCACGCGTGCTTACATTGTTCTTTGCAAGCCACTGTAACGTTTGACATGGTCAAAATATTTCACTTTCTAAGATACGAGCGTAATCTTGCCTAGTACATCAATAACAGCTGAAGAATGCTGGTGTTGACTGCAACCTCCTGTAAGGGATATGAAAAAATATATATATAAGATACTTGATACTGTTTATCAGTCAGTGTTCTTCCATGTCGGGATCTTAAAGTATTTCAGTATTTTCTTCTTCTTGGACCATAATATTCCAAGAACTATTCTGTTACGGGTGTAGTGATCACATTATTTCACTTCCTGAGACAGATGCTGGGTATGAATCCATTTTGTTGGATGTTTAGGTCTTGTAGAACGCCTGTCTTGTTTCGAGCGCACAGTTCTACACAGGGCAGACTTATAGAGGGAGGGTACAGATGCTGAATAACCGAAAGGCGTCTGGGTAGGCTCATGTCTGCTTATATATCATGTCTCGGAAACTAAAATACTTTCGCCATATTAAATATTACACTGGCCTGGATAGAACAGTCATGGAAGGCGTGGTTCTGGTAGAGGAACGTCCCTCTGTGTGTGCGATCGCGCATGCGTGCGAGCGTGTATTTAGTTACGTGTTCGAATTTTGTGTTGTCAATGTTAGCGATTTCAAATAATATTCACCGTTAAAATAACGAGAATTCTAATATCGCGATCACATAAACCTTCCAGCTTGGAATTTAAACACACAAAAAGTCAGAAGAATTAAACCGAATAACTTTGCATCAAATAAAAGACACGCAAAGGAGAATGAGAAATGCCCGCCTGCTATCGATCTTGTCAGTCCATGTTCTGTCTGTAGAAACCAACCAGACTCAAGGGCTTCATGTTGTGAATTTGCCAGTCTGTCCTTTTCTGTCTAAGATCTGTTCTGCACACTTCTATAACCTGGTCGGACAGATCTGATTTGATCTCCGTCGTGTTGCCAATTTGTTCATGTTGATTGAGAAGCTTAAATTTTAAAGCATCCTTTGCTTAACAAAAGAGATGAGACAAACAAAAAAAAGGCTGGCTAATTAGTCTGTCTGTGAAGATGAATGGGGTGATTAAGAGGGAGAAGGAATAAAGACAAGGAAACCAAAGTTGCGATGAAATAAACCCAAATAAATTGCAAAGTAAGAGACAGTACAATACCGGAAAATGAAAAAGAGATTGACACGAGGAGCCAAAAAAGGAAATAAAACCGGAGGGAATTAGCTTTCGTTGCGTGTTTATTGTAATGCAGTTGGATAGGAGAGCTTAATCGAAATCAAAAACACAGATTCTAAATAACTAAAGAAACCATTACTCTACAGGGAATAATTACCCGTCCAAATGACAATAATTTGGCTGCTCAGCCGTTTACTTGTTTTTCTGTGCAAAGCAGTGTGTGTCTCCAGACCAACTCTATTGATTAGGTTGTTTTCATGTTTTTTTTTAAATCAAGATGGAAATAAGAATATGAATAAATGGTTCTTTTTAATGACTTAATATCTATTACATATTTCATGAACGCTATTGACTGGGGAATGAAGATTTCAACAAACAAACATTGTTAAATATTTTATATTCAGAAGCTTTTTTCTAAGTCAGGTCATAGTCAGCTATGTCTGAGCTACCGCATGACAGTAGACAGTAGACAGTACTACCTGTTTTCTGTTAGCGACGAATGTTGGACTGCTTTCATCAAACCCGACACCCAACTTGGTGCCAACAGCTTTGGGCGGAGAAGTGAAATTGGGAGGGCACAAGCCTTATCCTAGTGCGAGGAAATGCAGCCTAAAGACTAAATATAATTACAGGGCAGACCAGACCCTAAGTCTTTGTCGGCAGCTGGTCTAGGATGGAAGCTTCGACTAATGGACAGTTAGAGCATTGCTTTGCTGGTCTGGCAGCTTCTACGGATTATCTTGTTCCAGATGTATTGTCGTTACCTTTCCTCTGGAGTAAACTAGGCAGGCCGAGAGAGGGATCATGCTGTACGTTTAACACATGGTCTCTAATTTCAGCCCAGGCTTTGGGCTATGGAGAAATATAACTCCATTTTACAGACTACCGTCTATCAAGACTGCAAGCTGTCAGCTTTTTTTGGGCTTCTCTAACGGATGCTGGAACTGTCTGTAGCAAGTTTTCTCTGGCGAATGTTGGAGATGTCAGTTGTTGGGCTTTTCTAACGGATGCTGGAACTGTCTGTAGCAAGTTTTCTCTGGCGAATGTTGGAGATGTCAGTTGTTGGGCTTTTCTGACGGATGCTGGAACTGTCTGTAGCAAGTTTTCTATGGCGAATGTTGGAGATGTCAGTTGTTGGGCTTTTCTGACGGATGCTGGAACTGTCTGTAGCAAGTTTTCTATGGCGAATGTTGGAGATGTCAGTTGTTGGGCTTTTCTGACGGATGCTGGAACTGTCTGTAGCAAGTTTTCTATGGCGAATGTTGGAGATGTCTGTAGCATGTTTCATCTGGTATTGGTGATAATTACTAGCAGTTTGTGGCGAGGAGAACTCAGTAATGTTGGGTGGGTGAATATTGAACAAAAAAAACAAAAACAAAACAAAGAAAAATTATTTTAAAACAACCGAGAACTAGACAGGCAGATAATTTACTTTTTCTTGGACACATCAACGAGCTTAACAATCTGCCGATAACGACAATGGAGGAAAATGTTAAAGATAGAAGAAACAGACAGCTTGAGAAATCTAAATGAATAACGAACATCCAGATATTGTCGGAATACAGAATAGCAGAAGTTACATGTAATCAATCCGATGCTGTCTCAACAATAATGGTTGACTCTAAGGGATCTTCATCA
This sequence comes from Cepaea nemoralis, assembly GCA_014155875.1. Taxonomy (NCBI): domain Eukaryota; kingdom Metazoa; phylum Mollusca; class Gastropoda; order Stylommatophora; family Helicidae; genus Cepaea; species Cepaea nemoralis. The sequence goes on from JACEFZ010003147.1 coordinate 176,596, forward strand.
TTCTCTGTCTCTCGTCTGGTTGGCAACTCTGCATTTCATCATCTCTTTAGATTATCTTCCCTATTATACCGCTGTCTGCTTCTTTCTGGTCTGCCTTCGACTTTTCCATCAAGTATGGTTTCTATAAGAGTCTTATGTCTTGTAATTTGGCCGAAATATTTAACTTGTCTCTTTTTTTTTTATTGCTATCATCAGCTGTCTTTTCATTTCCGGCCTTTCAGTTTTACTGCACAAAATAACAAGTAAAGAATTATTTTACACTCGTTCAGGCGTATTTTTTTTAAAATTCGCATATCCTTTACAGGACATCGCTGGCAACAGCAGCATCTTTCAGCTGTCTGTTGATTTCTTGGCAAGATTACGCTCAGTAGTTTGCCATTGCTTTCTGAACGGCCGGCTCAGTTATCCCGCAAGTCACCAGCGGGGGTAGAACCCCTTCCAGTTCTCGCCCGCTACGAGACTCTGCGTGATAAACGGGATTACGGAGAAAGTTCAGGTGTATTAGGTTTGGCTAAAACAAAAAGTAACGTTCTGAGATGTATTGGGTTTGGATAGAATAATAACTAACAATTTGATGTGTATTACGGCGGCATACCGCTGGCTGGAAGACAATCTGCATACGCATGTCGTGACTATAACGGACTCACAAGGTACGATGAGAAAGGTGACGTCATGCATCCTTCGGACACTGGGGCAGACTTTCATTCAACAATACAAAAACATCTGTTGGATTTTTTCCACAGGGCATGCTGATGTGGTCAAAAACGAGCAGGCCGACAGATTGGCTGGGTCGGCATCGCTGGGTGGGGTATTGGTAACCGGGACCCTTTGAGATCCTGTGTATAGCGCAGAAGAACAAATAGGTCATCACGGCCTGGAGAGAATGCTGCAGGGAGTGACCAAAAGATCTGACCAAAACTCAAAACTCCGAGGAAAGGTCAGACGGACACATAATCGTACCATTAGTATTGGGACTCTTCGCTGGCTGTTGCAGAAGAGGACAAAGCTGACATGGAAATGTCCTGTGTCCTGTGATGTCGGTAGTTGACTCAATTCAACTCTGTATAACTAGAATTGCTTCTACTGGACCACACTGGGCAAAGAATGAATCACTGAAAAACGAGAAGTAGATTGTGTGCTTTACCAAAGCACGACTATTTAAAAAAAAATGGACGTTGCGGCCAAAGCCTTCGTCAGCACAGAACAAACAAACAAAAATAGACTAACAAATTCACGAAAGACACTACATAAAAGTATAAATTTCACTTATCTGTGTCCTAGCTTTAACGGCTATCCATGGATCTTGTTAACCACACTGGGCAAAGAAATAGAGGGAGAAAGAGAAAAGAGGATTAGATAGAAAAGTAAGTAAAAGTATAGAAATCCAAAGTAGGGCAGGGACTAGAACACTAGCCTACCTGCACGATGATGAAAAGTTCAAATACGCACCCAAGCGCAGTTTAACAATGTTTCAATTTTAAAAACATTATTGATAGGCAATCTAGAATTCTCTCTCTAGGACATACTGATGTGTTGGGAAACGAGCAGGCGGACAGATTGGTTGTTACAGCACGATTGGATAGGTATTGGTGCACGATAAAGCTTTTGGGTATCAGGTGAATAATATGGGAGAACAGATAACTTATCATGGGCTATGTGACATATATGTCATCATCTCGCAGTCTTTTCCAGCAGACGTTGCTAGGACACGCTATCTGAAGAGTAGAGGCTATTAAAAAGCCCGACGGGAGAATTAACGAAACGAAATTTCGTTTCGTTTTAAGACAATTGATTGGCCGCGCCCTGGAAACACAGGCTTAATCTAGACAAAGGCTTGGTAGACAAAGCGGTCTGGTCAATCGCCATGTTTCTCCTATGTTAGCGGGGGACCCATTGTTAATGGGTTAATTTAAAGCCCACTTATTCTCTGCGTTTTAGGTGAGCATTATATTATATACAACATATCATGTTATGTATTAGGATAAATGCTTTGTGGCAACTAATATCATGATTGAAGTTGTGTGTGTGAAAATTAGGAGAATCGCTTTCATTGAAATGTTGGTTTACGTCACACAGCCTGGACATCGCCATGTTGTCCAGTCAGCCTTCATAAAGCTTACAATATAATCTTGCTATGAGTCATTCTTCTGAGATGATTTTGTGAACTTACTTTATTCCTAAATGCTTATTTTTCACAACTGGTCTCTGTGTTATAAAGTGGTTTTTTTCTTGAGTGCATATTTTGTATTTCTGCTCTTATGATGGAGAAATATTACTATCTCACATTTGTGTACAACTTTAATAGGTTGTTAGATAGAGAGAGAGAGATATTCTCGCTTGACTTTATCATGCACTTAGGAGTTAATCTTTTGTTTACCTGGTTGTAAATACACAGAGATTGTCTTGTAGTCTTTTATTTTCATAAATGATGTTATGGGATTTTCATGTGGTATGATATACATAATCTCAAGTGTATGGGAAAAGATTCCCATGATTTCTCTTTTATGAGTATTTTACCTTTTATGCTCATGATTGTTACTGCTGAAGTAGATCTTTTAACTTCACCCCCATTGGGGACAAACACATGATGATGATGATGATGATGATGATGATGATGATGATGATGATGATGATGATGATGATGATGATGATGATGATGATGATGATGATGATGATGATGATGATGATGATGCAAGAGGAGATAACTGAGTGGTAGCTAGCCTTTTTGCCATTTGTCAGTGGTAGTCACATAATGCTGTTTGTAACTATGGAAAGGAGATTTATGAATTGGGTACATGAGGACATTGTCTCAGGAACTTTTTCCATGATGTGACAGCGGTACTATCAAAAGATGTTTGCATATTTAGGAGGTGAAGAAAACCTCCCAGGAAGCTCCAGTATCAGTCCAGAAGAGATGTACCTATTGAGTAGATACCTTACTCACTTTGGGAGTGGGTCAAAACTCTACAGTAGGCGACAAGTGCTAGGCAACTATTGTCACCTTTCTTTCTTCTCCCCTTTTGTTTCCTCTATTTTTATTATTATACACTGGTATCGGAATGTTTATTTTGTTATTTACACTGATATCAGAATATATGTTTTATTATGATAACTGATATCAGAATATATATTTAATTATGATACATTGGTATCAGAATGTATGGTTTATTATGATCCATTGTTATAAGAATGTATATTTTATTATGATACACTTATCAATGTTTGGGTTGTATTACTAATCTATATCGACCCTGTTCTTCTTCACTCTTTAGGCGCTAGAGATGGCAGTGGAGTATTGGACTAGTCACCATGCTTGGAACTGAAGTTATGGTCAACTTGTTTGGATTTAGAGGCAGGAAACTGGGATATCAGCCTCCTCTAATATTCTACAATGAGTGCGGGTTA
>JACEFZ010003147.1:185000-272500 GCA_014155875.1 Cepaea nemoralis
AAACATTGTTCTAACAACAACAACAACAACAACAACAACAACAACACCAACACCAACAACAACAACAACATATGTAACCACAACACAAACACTGGCCAAACAAAAGCATATATAACGAACGAACGAACGAACGAACGAACAAACTTTATATAACAACACAAGCGCTGGTCTAAACAACACCATACGTAACTGCAACACAAACGCTGGTCTGGCGAAATGAAAAAATGCCATTTCTTTATTAAAAGAAGAACAAAAACAAGGCACCGCAGAATACAGATACACAGTCTAAAAGTACAAGTCTGACAAACTTCGCTTGCAAACCCTACACTGATTCTCTCATTGAAAAATGTAATTCATGGAAAGGACAAGCGAGCGCTGAAAGAATAAACTGTATTGTTGTAACCATATGAGTATTGTTTCATTCAGTCCTATTGCATATAGGAATGCTGTTACTCGATGAAATGTGAGATATACCAATTAAATGGGTGGCGTTTCTGCTCTTCCTCACTCTCAACCAAGGAAGGTAACTCTAATTGTCGAAGTATCTATATAATCTTCAATTAGAGTTATCTTCTACCTGATACATTTGGTATGCTTTAGACCAGGGGTGGGTGAGGGTCGGCCCGCGGGCTGTGTACGGCCCGTATCGTCATTAGGTCTGGTCCTGCCACGGCAGCCATAGCCGGGACTCATACTTTAATAAATGTAGGAGATTTTGTTTTCACAACATAAATTTATATTATGCGAATCATAATAACGTAAATGTTGAGGGACAAGCAAGAAATGTCCATTACAGGATAGACAGGATGGAAACGAGTGCATAACAGGACATACACGTATGCTTCTCGTCGGTTGCCCTTGGCCTGTCTACCTGTACTGTTGTGACTCAGAGAAGTCAGTGCCTGGAACGTTGGGAATACACATGTCGCAAAAGTGTTAACACACCTAGAACAGCGATCAAAAATCTAAATATTGACCAAACATAGCAGGCTAATTTTAAGTTGATAATTTTGTATGATCTTTTATAAATAGCCAAATGGCCCTTGGCAGTAAAAAATATTTCCCACCTCCGCTTTAGACCTTTCGCATATAAAGACACAAAAACTTATTAGCTCTTCGAAGAGCTTTTGCAGTGTAGAATACATCATCGAATTGTATTAAATGCAATTCTTTACTACAACAACAAAATTATCTAGAAGCTTCACTCCAATTGGTACCAAAATAAAAAAAAAATAAAAACTTTATGTAGATAGGAACTAATCAACGAAACGTATCATTGATCAAGTAAATTCGATACAACAATCTATTCTTTATTTGGGCAGAAGTGGAAATTAAGGCGGTTGTCTGGTCGGTGCAATGCACTATTGGCACAACTAAAACCGTACACAGGATTAACAATAATTGTTAAAACAAAAACAAGAAATCGTGCAGATAGTTTTGTTAGCAATCAACTCTATACACTGTGTTAAACGGAGGGTATATAATTTATGAATGCAAATAAATAGAATATACAAGCTAGCTGAATAAACATGTAATAATATCATATTGAGTAATTGTTATAAATATGGCTTCATACATGTTTATACTCTCAATGGTGATATGATCTCTAGGAAGACACAGACTGGCAATTGTTGACGCCACACGCACACATGAAATGACACATTGAAAGATGGTAATGGAAAGCAGTTTTGCCATTGGTAAATGTTTACTTTAGTCGCAAAATTTATAAATAATCACTTCTTGTGTATTTTTTTAAACACTTTACTATGAATTTTGCTAGTTTTAAATATGCCTACATATGTAAATGTTACCAATGACATGTTATTTTATTTTAAATTAGTTAAGCAATTACACATCTAAGTTTGTTCTGAAATTTTCAGATAGCTACGCATTGTAAATCGTACAGATTACCAAATTGTGTAAATTGTTGAGATAGTGTGTTGTTAATGACTCTTATAACCATTTGTAAATTTACAGATAATCTCATACGCTGCTAATTCTTCTTATAAAATGTTGAACAGTATACAGATAAACACTTGTATACTTATATACTTATATACAATTGTACACGAAAACACTTGTATACCTTCAGAAAAAATAACCACTTACTGTAATGCTACGCATGATCATTATTGTTAAAATGTAACTAACCACTTGTAAGTGATGTCCTTACATGTCAAATCTCTTGCTGTTTACCTAGACTCACTAATGATTCCATGCCATTTGTAGGACGTTGTGAGCTACCCTAGGTTTATTTTCTTGGCAATATTACGTTTAGCAGTTTGCCATTGCCTTCTACAAATAACCATTTGTTATTTGATTTTACAAAACCACTTTCTGTAAAGTGGAGAAAGAACTAGCATCTGTGTAATTTTACTAAACCAATTTCACATGTGCAAAGAACCCGCTGTGGGAATTTACGAAACCACTTTCTGTAAAGTGTCCACCTTCAACTCGCTGTAAAATTTACAGGAGGTTTAAAGTTTTAGAAATGCACCGTCCGCATAATTTTGCTTGCTTTCTTCTTGTATCCAGTAAGGTAAGAAATACATGAAACTAATGGGTTTCTTTGTAAAATTGCTATAAATTACACGTCACATTTCACGAATGGTAACAAACACCAAACAAGCAAACAAAATAAACGCACATGGTACAATGAAAGTAGATTGGACAACATTACTACCCATCGCTTTTATACCAAAATACTAAGTACGTTTCCCCCCTCTATTTCTCCATTTACCACAGTGAATTGTTGCGGGGAGGTATAAAGATCTTTTATGTGCTCTTTCTAATTCTCTTTCTAAGCTGGTGTTTATTTCTCTAATGTTGTTCTTGATATCATCATTCCATCGTCTTCGTCTTGTGCTGTATATATTATACTTCTTCAATGTGGCTGTTTGTGTCAGGTGGTACCAGGGCATTCTTGTGAGATCGGCTTTTGCATACTGCTTGTATTCGTGCTCTTGTTACTGATGTTTCTGTGGCTGAATTTTCGTTGGTGTTGTAGCTCTTCTTCGTTTTCTTCTTCTTTTGCGTACTTCTTGAACTTTCTCCTCCTCCTCCTCTTCCTCCTCCTCTTCCTCTTCTTCCTCCTCTTCTTCTTCTTCTTCTTCTTCTTCTTCTTCTTCTTCTTCTTCTTCTTCTTCTTCTTCTTCTTCTTCTTATTTCTCCCCGTCCTCCTCTTCTTCTTTTACTGAATCTTTGTCAACCTTCTTCTTATCATTATTTCTCGTTTTCTTTATGCCCTTACTTGTATTTCGCTTTATCTGAGTAGTATCTCTTCTGTGTTGGCTCAGAACGATGACTATACGTACAGTGGTAACGCAACGAATAGATATCAATGTTATCAAACCTACAATTGTCGTAAATGTATTACCTAATGATGACGCTCAATACTAACACACATTATAAGGACACTTCATTTACGTTAAATTAACAATAAAAAAACAAAACTTAACATTAAAATTGAGTAAGTTTAACTTAGTTTTCTTAAACTATCAATTTATCAAGAATAACAATTTTCAAAACTATAACTTTAAACGCAAGTTTAAAAATACAAGAATAACCAATACCCATTAAAGAGGTTTAAACAAAATCCGTTTTCTAATTTGTATTCTTTCCTTCTCTCATTCATTTGTCTTTGTTTTCTTTGCCTTTTACATACTAATTTGAATATTTATGTTGTTACTAATCTTGACAACAAGTATATTGAATTACTCTGTTGCATTTTCCAGAAGCTTCTTCAAACATATCGCCTCTTGTGAAGTGCTTAACTGTCAAAGTATCAGACGAAAAACAGAAATACACGCTTTTGAAATGAAGGTTCTACTACCTCTTTCAATCAGCTAAAACATTTCACGCTGTGTTGCCTTTATATTTGCTATAATGTTGACATTAATTCAGCGAATTATATTGCTTGTTTTATGATCCTACTGCTTGGATTTGAGACGATTCTCATCACTTGGCAATGGCCCGGACATGCATATATGCTGTATGATTTTCCTGAATTAATTCGCTGCCTGCATTTTATATTTGTTTAGTACCTGAGATGTCATGAAATGATACCACTAGAAAAAAAAACTTAGATATACACGTGCCTTAAACACCATCTATTTCGGCAGCCGAAGCAGCGAGGTGGCTGGCAGCCTTGTCTGTCTGCGTGTAGGTCTTATGTTCGAATCCTTATCGAGATGGGGTTTTATTTTAAATTGACTCGAGCTCCCGGGACCATCCAGCCAAAACTGGGTACTACGAAATATTCTAGAAAATTACGACGATGGGGCAGTGTATAGACCACATCATTTATCGAGTACCGATTGTCCAATAAGAATATGGGGTTAATACAATATGGGGGATACCCGATATGGCTCAAGGTGAGAGATAGGATCTTTTAAATTTTTTTTTCCATTTGTATTTGGAAGAGCCGACTCTGTGGTGAAGGGATCACGGAGGCAATTTATAATCCCGCATACCGCGTTCGAAACATAGCTGCGGGTGAAAAAAGCAATGGCAAGCTACTGAACGTAAACTAGCCAAGAAATCATAAACAGCCAAACGATGATGCAGTTGACTACGACATATCCTGTAAAGGATATGCAATTAACTAACCCACTTAGTCCTGGTGCGACTAGATGTATACTGTCGGTTAACTTATCGATAAAGGTATGTCTGTTAGTAAAGAATGTTTATGCAATTTAAAGATAAAATTCTAGAAACGTTAATTTTGTCAGATAAAATAAAAGATGACCTAATTTGAGATACTATATATATTTCCCTGTGTCCATTTTTGGCTGGGGCGACTAGATGTTACTGTCAGCTATCTTATAGATAAAAAAATTTGTATTAGTAAAGAATGTTTAGGCAATTTAAAGATAAAATCTAGAAACATAATCTTTTCCTGAATAAAATAAAAGATGAACCAATTGGAAAAACGAAGTGAAAACTGTCCTCAGCAGATGTAACGTACTGACGCATAACACATGAGAAGTCAACACACACTATCGGTGAATTAAAAACTAATTATCTTGCATAAATTTAGCTAAATTAATTAAACTCTAGACCTAGGCCTCCGCTTTCTCGCCTTCCTCAGCACTAATGCCTTGGTCTTCTGTGTAGTCTAGTGGTACACTCTCCAAGCCATCAGACGATGGTCCTGCTTCGCCTTGTTCTACCTCGGTGGGTCCAGCTTTGGCTGCCTTGTTCTTCGGTCTGAAGATCTTTGGTCGGTGCTTGAGAATCTGAGGCCTCTCAATCTTCTTGCCCTGAAAATGTGCCCAAGGAGAGTGGGTCAGTTAATTTATTAAGTGTCATGGGATTATAAATTGTCTTAATTGATTTCCATTATCTGCTATGGGCTAATATATGGCCGAAATGTTGTCATTGTGTTATGATACAAACATGGCAGTTACCACATTAACAATTTTTAAGTCGTAACTGTGACACACTCCTACTTCCCATTTTTCGCCATCCATTTGTTTCCCCAAACCTATTTTTGGCTTGGCACTGAACCTGTTGTTGTTGTTGTTTGTCCATCAAGAATGATGATGACCATTCATTTCATCCATTGGGGTTGAAAGTATGGAGCCGTGAGTTCTAAGATGGCTGATAAGGCTAATTTTGGCTCGAAATGTTCTTTGACAATGTGGGCAAGAACCTGTTAATGACTGATAGACAAACATGACACACAATCACTCATGCGACATGTCAAAGGCTTTCCTCTTCTACTCTCGGGTGCAGAGGTTACATACATCAGTACAGTCAAGGTCCCTTTAACCCATTAAGCGCATTAGGTATCTGGTGCTAAGTCCATATTTGTACAGACCACTCAGTGGGTGATGGGGTCAGTGTCACGCTAGTCGCCTTTATTTCCCAAGTGATTTCTTGGTACCCATGTTAGCCTGGATCTACCTGACCATCCATCCATCATCCATCATGTGCCATGCCGATAAGCGTGGGCGGTCATGTTCTGCCATCTCACTCGATCACCAGAGTCGTGGATTAGCTCCGTGTTCCTGTCTCGACCATGCCATGTGGCCAAGTCATCCAGGTATTTACTTCTCGGTCTTCCTCTTGGTCTCTTCCCTTCGATCTTGCCAGTTGTCACCAAATTCTCCAATTCACTTCTTCTCATAACATGCCCAAAAAAATTCGACTGTCTACGTCTAATGTATCTGATCAGTTTACGATCTTCATTTGTTTCTTGAAGGACTTGTTCATTTCCACAGCCATCAGATGTTTCTTTTTTTCCCCAGCTTGACTGCTCATTGTCCACGCTTCACATCTATACAAAAGTACAGGTTCTATGTAGCACTTCAACACTCTTTTTCTCGTGTCAGTTGATATCTTTTTATTGGTCAGTATGTTTTTCATCTAATTCAACGGTCTAAATAAAATTTTCAACATTCATATCTGCACCGATGAGAATGGAACCCACGACATCAGGCGGCAGGTGATACACCTGAATATACCAGTACCAAGATGAAGATCTCTATGCTCGTCTTCAACCTTGCTCTCCACACGCACCTGGCTGTACACTGTGTCCTCAATCTTCAGCAACCTTTTAAGTTGCCAGGGTAAGTGGGTACCCTACTGTGTGATGTTCTCGCAAAGAACACCCCCAGAGGTGCCCACCATCCGTGTAGGTACTCGGTCCACGAAGATATGTTTGCCACATTGGTATATTTCCCGTCAGCTACCGCGCAGTGTGCAGTTGGGATTTTCTCTTTGACCAGTTAGTAGACTATTGAGGCATTTCTTCAATAAGTCTAACCCTTGACTGGGCGCAGTGTTAATTCTGTGGATCACACTCAATGAGTCGGTCAGAGGGTTGTGTTGCAATCACGCCAGATTATTTTATTTAGTCTGTGTCTTGACCTAAATCGTTAAGCAGTGCGTAATCAATGCGCAATAATAAACATATAGACGTCTTAACGATTTACTGGGACCTTGATATTGTATTGGAGAAGTCTATTCATACTGCCTGGGCTTTGATGAGTTACTTGGGACCTCTGAATGAGACACCTGAGCTTCGATATGTTACTCGAAACCTCTGTATGAGTCACCTAAGCTTTGATATGTTACTCGAGACCTCTGTATGAGTCACATGAGCTTTGATGAGTTACTGGAAACGTCTATACACATCACCTGGACTTTAAACAGTATACTGGAGACGTGTGTTCAGTTTACCTGTCCTTTGAGTAGGTACTCACCCAGATACTCACCTTCTTGGTGACCGAATAGTGTACCACTTCAATAACCAGGAATATCAAGGCGGCAATCACGCCTGTGAAGAAGAGCAGGATAGCCACAGCCATGTCCTTCAGGGTGAGTGGGTAGATGGGCAGTGAGCTCAGGTGGTTTCCTTATAAACAAAATTCAAGATCGAGTTTAAGCAAGGAAATCTTAACAAACAAATTGTTCATGTTAAAGATATATGTGCACAAATGCGCAAGATGAACGATTCAGTGCAACATTAACAAACATTAAGAGAAAACGACTGAATTGATTTGATATGGCTCCTGCTTATGCTGCTGCGATTCATCTCCCAATGAAGCATAGGGTCTCACCTACTCAAACCAAACTCCTTTTAAAGGAGTGTTCATTATTGGTGGAATTTTGCAGACATTATTTATCGGAATGAGGTAGCCAAATTCATGCCAACCCTCTTTAGTCGCCTATTACAAAATGCATAATTGGTTACAGTATTAGTATTCTTTGTTACCCTGATGAGCTGCTGTAACCATAGGAGCTTTTGATGTGTGATAACGTAACATGAAAATAAAACCAAATTCTCTAAATTGTTTGCATATTCTTTACAGGACATTGCTGTCAACATCAGCATCTTTCAGCTGATTGTTGATTTCTTGGCAAGATTACGTTCAGTAGTTTGCCATTGCTTTCTGAACGGCAGGCTCACATACCCCGTAAGTTACCGACGCGATTCGAACCACTGCTGATTTTCGCCGTTATCACGTTACTTACGAGAGTATACGAGATTACGAAGAAAAGTCGCTAACCTCTAGGCCAGGAAGCCGGCGAAAATAAAACACTGAATGGAAAACAAAGATAATTTCTTGGAGTATTGGGGTGGAATCAGTTGAGGATGAGATACCTAAGATCCGAGGAGGAAACATTACCAAGATAATAGTGGTAGGTAGGTGGGTAAATGGATAGGTTGATAGGTAGGTAGGAAAGTAGGAAAGTAGGTAAGTAGGTAGGGTGGAAGGTAGGTAGTTTGGTAGGAGGGTATGCAGGTTGGATGGTAGGTGGGGAGGTAAAAAGGTGGGTAGGTAAGTAGGAAGGTAGGTATGTAGGTAGGTAGAGAGATAGGTAAGTAGGCAGGCACTCAAGCAGGCAGGCAGGCAGCCAGACAGATAGGCGGGTAGGCAGGCAGACAAGCAGAGAGTTAGGAAAGTAGGTAGATAAGCAGAGAGGTAAGTAGGTAGGTATGTAGGTGGGTAGATAAACAGCTAGTTAGGTAGGTAGGTAGGCAGGCATGAGGCAGATAGGTACGCAGGCAGGCAGAAAGATAGGTAGGTACGTAGGAAGGTAGGTAGGGTGGTAGTTATGTGGGTAGGCAGGCAGCCAGACAGACAGGCAGGCAGACAAGCAGAAAGGTAGGTAGGTAGGTAGGTAGGTAGGTAGGTAGACAGGCAGAGAGTTAGGAAGTTACGTATGTAGGTAGGTGGGTGGGTAGGTAGGTAGGCAGATAGACAGGTAGGTAGGTAGGCACTTAGGTAGGTAGACGGCAGAGAGTTAGGTAGTTACGTAGGTAGGTAGGTATGTAAGTAGGTGGGTAGGTAGGTAGGCAGATAGACAGGTAGGTAGGTAGGTAGGTAGCTAGGTAGTTAGGCAAGTAGGAGGTAGGTAGGCAGATAGACAGGTAGGTGGGTAGGTAGGTAGGTAGGCAGGTAGACAGACAGGTAGGTAGGCAGGTAGGTAAGTAGCTAGGTAGGTAGGTAGGAGGTAGGTAGGCAGTTAGTCAGATATACAGGTATGTAGGTAGGTTGGTAGGTAGGTAGGTAGGTATGTAGGTAGGTAGGTAGGTAGGCAGGCAGGTAGGTAGGTATGCCGTCTCAGTAACAAAAGGCTTATGGACGCAATTCGTAATCCCACATACCGCGTTCGAAAAGCAGCTGCTGGTGATTTGGCAGCAGACCGCCTTGCATTGGCTTTTTATTTAAAAAAATAGGAGTCATTTGTTGAGAAAGCAATGGTCAGTACTACTGAAGGTAACCTTGCCCAGGACTGCGGCCCGGAATAGAACCCACAATATTCGGAGCCATATTTCTGCTACGTCCTGTAAAGGATGTGCAACTAAATAACTTAACTATATGTGTGTGTGTATTTCTGCATTTGTGATAGTGTTGTTTCCTCATATGCAATAATGTAGTAAAGAGGGTGCATACATAATCATCATCATCAAGTGACGTTGCCGACTGGCGTAGGCGTTCATGACTCTCCACAGATCTCTCTCTTTGGTTTTCTGGATCAACTTTGCTGTTGATATTCCTCCATGCCACCGTCGCAATTCATGCAGCATCATTTCTCGTGGTCTACCTCTGCCTCTCTTCCCATCGATCTTTCCAGTTGTCACAATGTTCTCCAGCGCCTCTCTTCTCATCACATAACCATAAAAAGCTGTTTGTCTCTTTCTTATTGTTGTATATAATATTCTATTGTCGCCAGCCTATTTAAGACATTCTTCGTTAGTCACTTTGGCTGTCCAAGGAATTCGCAACATTCGCCTAAGGAACCACATCTCTGTTGCTTCCAATCTCTTCCTAATTTGTTCATTTATATTCCAAGATTCACAGCCATACAGCAAAACAGGTTCTATATAGCTCTTCAGCAATCTCTTTCTTACATTCAATGATAGCGATTTATTGCATAAGATATTCTTCATTTTTTGAAATGCAGCCTTTGCTTGCCCTATTCTGCTCTTAATCTCTGTTGTGCATGTTCCATCTGATGTTATAAATGTCCCTAGATATTTAAAACTATCCACTTGGTGAAGATTTTCCCCTTCTATCTCTATTTCACATTTCGGTATCACCTGTATCTTTGATATCACCATTGTTACTGTACAACATAATATCCGTCTAAATATAGTATAAGTAAAAATACAACCGACCTGTCTTGAAGTACTTCCTGCCATCGATGTTGGAACATTCTCCCCCGAAGCGCCAGTATTTGTCTTTGAGCTGGTCCAGGAAGCCGTTCTCGCGCAGTTTCACAATTTCTTTGCCGATTTCGTCCCTGGGTAAGAGAGTTAGGTCAGGAAATGTAGATTCAGTCCTGGCCAACATGGCAAATAGGTAGACGAACCGGTAAGACCTTAAAGATCTGATCATCTCCGGGCACTGTTAGCTAATGCATTTCCTTATTTAAAAAAAAAAAACAGTACGGAATACAGTACATAATAAAGTCGCTTAAAAGTCGACAGGGTCGACTTCATTGTACTGGGGTTTTATCCCATATGGCTCAGTCTCTTTCCGTAGCGCGGAAAGCGTCGCACAAAGCACGAACTCCGTAACACCAGCGACGATCTCCAGGAGTCTCCGAAAAACTGCACTCGTGAACCGAAGGATGCGGCCCGACATCGAACTCACAACCTTAGGAGCCCGAGTCAGACGGCTTGACTACTTCACCACGGAGACTGCCTTATATACAGTTCCGTATCAGTTCATCCAGCATAGTTCTCTCGATCACTCTCTGTCTCTTTTCTCAACGATCTTTCAAGGATAAAAAAAATAGTTAACTTTGTGTTTTCTTTTTAAGGTAGTTCAGGGCGTTTTTACAAACCTTAAGAGCAATGGATATACAGTGCTAGACGCAAATTTTTATATGGCCAACCAGCATTCAGTAAGTGATGTGGCAAGTATCACCCCGGCCACTTTTGCTTCCCTTGACAATTTTGGTACGCATTTAGGGTGAGTGCAACTGGCTGCCCAGGTAATTTTATTTTCATGCGAAACGGCCCAACTGCGAATCGAAGCCATTACCATCCGGTGGGCAGGCAAGTGTCGATTCACTACACTACTGCGGTCCCAGCTGTGCTAGGTATTTCATAAAGTCAATAGTAGCAAACGGATACATCCATAACATGCTGTTTAACAGAATAATGACCATCACCATCACTTGGCCTGAAAATTACGTAAGTATTCATGTCTCGCTACTGGTCTCGGTCCTTGGGCGTTCTGGATCATCTCTGCTGACGATATCCCTCTATGCTACGGTGTCAGTAATTCAGCATCATTTCCGCGGATCTGCCCGTCTCTTTTGTCACTGATCTTTCCGGTCATCACAATGTTTTCTGTCTCTATTTTTATTACATCACCAAAGAATACTATTTGTCGGGGGGGGGGGGGGGGGGGGGGAGAGATAGTCTTCCTCTTCGAGCATTGAACGTTGAGAACAGACAGGTTTGTGTCCACGGTGCCTCGTTGGGAAGTACAGAGTAAAATAATAGTGGACGGCTAGTTGCTTGCACTCCGGCAGCTGCCTTAAGTGATAATGCGTGTGCGGGTTGTTTATGTTGTTCAGATTTTTGTCTTCTTTGACTGCATATCTGAGTAAAGGACGACTTGTGGTTGATGTTCTGACGATTGGGTCTTGTTGAAGCGGCTGTTTCTTTTTTGACTTCACGTGGGACAATGGTGTGCATTTCGAGTGGTTTTCGCTGGCATAAATATGGAGCAATTGTGGCGCGATACGTTGCTATGAAGTTGAAACCGTACCACTGCTGCTACCAATACTACTGCTACTAATACTGTTACTACCATTATTACTTCCACTACTATCACTAAACTACCACCACTACCACCACTACTATCAATACAACAACTACTACCACTGCCACTAGTCTTACTACCCCTACCACAACAACAACAACAACAACAACAACTACTACTACTACTACTACTACTACTACTACTACTACTACTACTACTACTACTACTACCTCCACTACTACTAATACTACTACCTCCACTACTACTAATACTACTACCTCCACTACTACTAATACTACTACCTCTACAACTACTACTACCGCATTTTTGACAACAGGGTTCTTAAACCCGTTGGAGGAAATATTACCAGCCTCAGCCTAACTCCTGTTGTGTGCATGTGCTGTACAGAATCAGGCCATGGCTAAATTCTGCCATGCCTCGCCCTGATGCCTCCGTGAAGTACAAGACTGGTACATCTCGTTGATTTCTGAGTTTGGAGAGAGGAAGGAGATCTCTGGGACACACTCACCGAGGAGATTGTAATTTGGTTTTGGCTTGGGATAAGTCTCTACATCAGTCTCCCTCTGAGTGATGCAAGCGCTTGGGATAAGTCTCTAAAACTGTCTATCTCTGAGTGATGCAAGCGCTTGGGATAAGTCTCTAAAACAGTCTCCCTCTGAGTGATGCAAGCGCTTTCCCTGTGGACGGCTAGTTGCTTGCACTCCGGCAGTTGCCTTATGTGAAAATGTGTGTGCTGATTGCTTATGTTTCTTCGAACTTTTGTCTTCTTTGACTGCATAGTTAAGTAAAGGACTCCCTGTCTCTGAAGATCCGAACGCCAAGCTATCGGAGTTAGGAGTTGTAGCTCAGTTTTCCAGAGAGTTCAGGAATAGCCAAACATATAGCAATCAATCAAGTAAACAAGCCAACCAAATATAAAACCTAATAACCTAATAAACAACGAATCAAACAACCAGCCAATCAACCAAACAATCAACGAACCAAACAATCAATCAACCAAACAATCAACCAATCAATTAACTAAACAACCAACCAATCAATTAACTAAACAACCAACCAATAAAACAGTCAACAAACCAGCCAAGCAAACAACCAACCAACCAAACAACAAACCAAACAACCAATCAAACAACCAACCAACCAACCAAACTGCCAAGCCACACGCTACATAACAGCCACGCGAGCGAAGACACACTGTATATTCTTACCTCCAGATGGACCCTTTCCTGACTGCGAACGCCATGGAAGTTGGGAACAGGTTCTCCCCGTAGAGCATCAAGTTACAGTTCCTCCTGGCGGCGTATTCAGCGCTCGCAGTTTCCATGATCAAGGCGAAGTTACCGTTGGAGCTGCTGACTCGTTGCACGCCCTATGAAGATGGACATCAGGACGTTAATGACGCCATCCAGCCCAACATGGAAACTAGCAACACTAAACATAATACGCACACAAAGAAAGGAACCGTCACATTGAAAGACCATCAAACACCTTCTCTAGAATTACCAACGTGATGAAATACAGAACATCACGAAAGGCACACAGTTTGTTTACTAAGAGTTGTGTTTGGTCTGTTCGTCTGTATGAAATGCAACGCTGGACAAGGGTTCATGAAATATTGAAGACATGTTTCACAGTGTGGAGGTGGTTTTTAACAGACTTGAGAATGTTGTGGCCAGACACCAAAAGAAACGCTGAAGTGTTGACAGCTAGGTGTAAATAGTTCATTCATACAAACCATAAAGACAGGATGAATGAAATTACGGCGTGTGATAATAGAGCAGATATATTACATGTTAATTATTTCAAATGAGACAATACAATATTAGCTTTGACTGATTGTCACCTTGCCGTCTTGACGGACGATAGTTCACCTTGTCGTCTTTACGGACGATAGTTTGGAAAATAGAGTTATACCTCTCCAGAGCACAAAGCCTGGGATGAATTGTAGAGACAATGTGTTGCCCATGCAGCATGATCCCTCTATCGGCCTGACTACTTTACTCCAGAGGAAAGGTAACACCAATACATCTGGAACAAGACCAACTGCAGAAGCTGCTGGATCAACAAAGCAATGCTCTAGCTGTCCGCCAGTCGGAGCTTCCATCTTAGACCAGTTGCCATCCAAGGCTTACGGCCTGTTCTGTCCTGTCATGCTATTTAGTCTTTAGGTTGCATTTCCTCCCACTAGAGTCAGGTTTGCACTCCCCAGTTGTGCACCTCCATTCGAAGCTGTTGGCACAAAGTAGAGTGTCGGGTTTGGTGAGCGCCGCCCAACATTCGGCGATAACAGAAAGCAGGTAGTACCCTTTATTGTTATATGGTGGCTCAGTCATATCTGACTAAGACCTGGCTTAAAATATTAGCTTTATATGGTGGAAAACAAGAAATATAAGTCGAGGGTCGGGGAAAAGAGAGAGAGAGAAAGAGAAAGAGAGAGAGAGAGAGAGAGAGAGAGAGAGAGAGAGAGAGAGAGAGAGAGAGAGAGAGAGAGAGAGAGAGAGAGAGAGAGCGGGTAAAGTACGTAATTATAAATAGTACTCTCAAGAGTGACTGTGTATAACATGTTTACTTCTGCTAGGTACAAATAAAGTTCCATTTTCCACTCCTCGATGTGTATTTAGTATTTGGTGCTTTTTTTTTTTTAGCATATCCTTTACAGGACTTAGCTGTCAAACAGCAGAATCTTTCAGCTGTATGTTGATCTCTTGGCAAGATTACGCTCAGTAGTTTGCCATTGCTTTCTGAGCGGCCGGCTCATTATTTTAGCTGACCAATGGGAATTCGGCGGATGACGTCGACAGACTCTACTTCTTCCAAGAAAATGTCCCGGCACACACTTTTGACTGGGTCGACTCGGGAGTCCGGATCTATTTAAAACACTTCCTCTGCGGGAATAGAGATTGGAACACCAACCATCAGTCCGGCAGGTTAAAGTGCTACCGCCGATCCAATTCTTCTTTTGGATTCTAGCAAGTACATCCTCTCCGTGGCCAAAGGCTTGCGAACGAGGTTCGTAAGCCGCTTACCAGGCGTTCGAAACGCAGCTGCGACCGATTTGTGCAGCAGACCGTGTCGCGTTGTGTTTTAACGTATTGGTATGTGAGCCGGTCGTTCAGAAACAGTGGCAAACTACTGAACTTACAATTTGCCTAGTACATCAATAGCAAATGAAAAATGCTGGTGTTGACTGCACCGTCCTGCAAGGGATACGCAACATAATCTTATTAATTTTTAAAGTGCATCGATGTTTGTGCACTGTCCTGAAATTCTCCCTTTGTGGTCTATGGGAGGGCATTTGGGCATGTGGAAAGGGGAGGGGGAGTATTCATATTCAATGAAAGTGATGCTCTAGAAGCCAACCCAATAGACAAGATCGTGGCAAAATACGACCGCATCCCTACCTCGCTGCCTTTATTTCATAGATAGTTTGAAGAAAATTCGTACTCTTGTCCGGTACTGACTTATCAAGGATGGGTTGATCCCGGGATCTATGCTTTTCAGGATACATTTAAATATTTATGGCAGGGGTATATACCTCATCATAAGTGCCCACCCAGGTGTTCTGCGCACTCATTTTCGTCCACAGGGATCTGAGCGTCTCACTACGACTCGTCCTCAGCATGTTCTGAAATAGAATGTTTACACTAAATTAAAGTATTAGAATAGGAGAAGGAATATAATAGTGCACTTATAATGAACGTCATTTAACATATATGAACACTCAAGAGGAAAGAATATATCAGTGCACTTATAATGAACGTCAACTAACTCAAATGTACACTCAAATGAGGAATATAATAGTGCGCTTATAATGAACATGATGTAACATAAATGTACACGCAATGAAGGAATATAATAGTGGACTCATAAAGAACGTTATCTAACACGAATTTACACTCAACGAAGGAATATAATAGCGCACTAATAATAAAAGTGATCTAACACACATTTACACTCAATACAGAAAGATAAAAGTACAAATATAAAAGTAAAAGGTGCGCGTTAGCTGCGAGAACTGCCCGAGAATGTCATACGAACGATCGGACGCGGGGTTGACGCCTGGGCTCGTCAACTTCGAAAGTGAGGAAAGACTGGCCGTTTATTCCCCTGTGCATCCAGGCCTACACAATGTGATGTAGCCATCATATCACAGACCTATACCTGGAAACATATGGGGGGAAATGATGCGCATCAGTAAACGTGAAGGACTCGTTTAAAGGCCATGAAGCGAACTGGGTATATGATGGTCATTCCTTATCATCATCATTTCACACGATAAAGAATATTCTTTGCAAATGTATCTGTGTATATCGAGGTGAGGAAATGCGCCCTTAAGAGATATGCTGAGCCAATCCTGATGTACGGAAGCGAATCATGGACAATTAGCAGACAGGAGGGATAATGTGGTAACTGTAGAGACGTGATTTTTATAGGAGAATATTGAGAACATCATGGATGGATAGAAAGAGCAATGAAGATATCTTGACAGAAGTTAACTCACAAACAGAACTGGTTTCTGGTACCAGGAGAAGACAGTCTACAATCTACATTCTTTTGACATGTCACGTGACGAGGAAAACACAACGGAAAGGTTGGAGTGGAAGAGAGGCCAGGAGAGACCAAGGTAACAGATGCTGAATAGTCTGACGTCTTGGTATGAGGAACATCGATATCAGAATCGGCTGGAAGCGCAAAAGATTGAACAAAAATGGGCTATACAAAAGAAGACTAACTGATAACGTATTTCTTATAAATGCAAAATCCGCTCCGTTGTTCCGGTTCCGTTGTGTTGGATAGTTAGAGAAAGTGTGTAGATATGGGAGTTGTTTGATTTAGTGGAGATATTTACTTGAGTAGATCCAAAGTTCAGGGCTCCAGCTCGAATGGTGGTGCTCTGGACTAGGTCCTCGTATGATGTGAAGGGCATCTCGGGTAGCTGCTCGGGTCTGTGTGGAGAGGTAATCATATAGTCATTTTGTTAACTCATGTAGTGTGAAAGGTGAGGTTCCAGGGGAGGAGAATAGCAAGTGGGAATAACAGAAGAAGAAGAAGAAGAAGAAGAAGAAGAAGAAGAAGAAGAAGAAGAAGAAGAAGAAGAAGAAGAAGAAGAAGAAGAAGAAGAAGAAGAAGAAGAAGAAGAAGAAGAAGAAAAAGAAGAAGAAGAAGAAGAAGAAGAAGAAGAAGAAGAAGAAGAAGAAGAAGAGGAAGAAGAAGAAGAAGAAGAAGAAGAAGAAGAAGAAAATTGTAGTAGTAGTAGTAGAGTAGTAGTAGTAGTAGTAGTAGTAGTAGTAGTAGTAGTAGTAGTAGTAGTAGTAGTAGTAGTAGTAGTAGTAGTAGTAGTAGTAGTAGTAGTAGTAGTAGTTGTTGTTGTTGTTGTTGTTGTTGTTGATGTAATTGTGGTGGTTGTGGTATTGGTGGAAGATGGCATGTATAATTAATCTAAAAGGAGATCTCATGTATAAATTATATTGTCAGGAGATTTCATGTATAAATGATATAGTTAAGAGATTCCATGTATAACTAACCATTAGATCGCATGTATAAATGATATAGTAAAATTTCATGTATAACTAACCTAACCAGGCGATTGCATGTATAAATGATATAGTCAGAAGATTTCGTATATAAATAATCTAAGAGATTTCATGTATAACTAATCTAAGGGATTTCATGTGTATCTTACCTAGCAAGCTAGATACGCTGTGAGGTTAGAAGTGTATGCTATAAGGGTCAATAAGACAAAGAGCCACCAGCCGACGGCCAAAATGCGACCTGAGAGAGAATGAGGCGCCTCCCGGTATCCTGTAGGGCGTATGCAGAGCAAACAATTAACAAAGGCAATATTAAAACGTCAAAATCAAAATTAGTATTACAACGTCAAAATTACAAGTCGGTATTAAAACGACAAAATCAAACATCGGTATTAAAACGACAAAATCAAAAGTAGGTATTAAAACGTCAAAGTCAAACTTCGGTATTAAAACGTCATAACAAAAGGTTATTATTAACAAACTTCCCCTTTTTCTTTGTTCTTTTTTCGAGGGATGTGGATCACACCTATTCTCAATGGTCAGTGCGTCCGACTTGAGCAGGTACTTGTGTCAGTTTTTCTTCCTCTAGGCCAGTGGTTCTCAACGTTTTTTGGCTCATGCACCCCTTCATCATATGTTCAGAATGTCATCCCCACACCCTTTCGTATTTTCTCACTATAAATCCGCCCCGCCCCCGCGCCTACACAGTATACGTAAAAATGGAAGCTAAATTTAATAACACATATTAGAACAAGTCTAGACGTCTACATAAAAAGTGATTTGCAGCTCTGCTTACGTTGTAAAACGAATTTCAATAGAGCTAGAAGTACAGAACCGTAAAGTATAGAGGGAAAACAATATCAAGTAATTGGTTCTTGTATTAACACAATCTTGAAATAATCTTAATCCCTCCTCCTTCTGGAAACTCTAATACCCCCCCCCCCCCCTCCCTTTTGAGGGGAAAAAGGGGGAGGGAATTCCTCACCGATTGAGAACCACTGCTCTAGACAGATTCCATCCAAGTTAACTGGCTCCGTTTAACTTGGATAGGATTTCTTTCATCTGGCATATGAGACTACGACCTCCAGATTGAGAATGGAGGTGGAGTAACAGCGGCATTCCGGTGGCTAGAGGAGACTACTGCAACACACGTTGTGTTCATTACGAATTCAAAGAATATGCTTAGCAAGGTGGAGAAAGGAATGTTTTGTGAGGAATGGCTCTCGTCGCTTCAGAGGTCACAGATTGTGAGAATTGTATGGATATTTAGCCCTGGCCATGCGGGTGTACAGGGGAATGAACAGGCTGATAGGCTAGCAGGGAATGAACCTCTTAGTGGTAGATTGCCTATGGACAAGGGGGAGGTGGTCGTGCGCTTGTGGGACCAGGTGGAGAAGGCGGAGGAACAGATTGATAACCCATATGTGGAAATAATGAGATTGCGGGGGATCGGCAGGGGTTCTTGAAGAATCTCAAAATTGAGAGGGAAGACCTGGAGAACATTTAATCAGATAGCGGTGGGAACGATTAGTATTATTACTCTTCGCTGGCTGTTGATCGAGGGGACTGAGCACGTATGGGAATGTCCTGAGTGCAGTGATGTCGGTTCTTAACTCAACTCAACTCAACTTCTTTCATATGAAAGTTTTCCAGGGCGGGGTATTACGACCTACTATGTGCAATGTGAAAATATCGTGGGTTTTTTAGCTCGCACAACATGTGCATGGGACCTCCTTGTCTTTCGCCCTCATCCTAGAAGACTAGGTATTCGATGTTCTACTCCGTGGCCAAAGGCTTGCGAACGCGGTTCGTGAGCCACTTATCAGGCGTTCGAAAAGCAGCCGTGACCGATTTGTGCAGCAGACCATGTCGCGTTGTGTTATAACGTGTTGGTATGGGAACCGGTCATTGAGTAAGCAATGGCAAACTACTGAACGTACAATTTGTCTAGTACATCAACAGAAGCTGAAAAATGCTGGTGTTGACTGCAAGGGATAAGCAACATTAAAAAAAAAAACAAAAAAACAAGAGATTATGGGGGGGCCTTGTGATATCTTTAAATACCAGTGGTTCACGGAAAAGCAAAACTATTACCCCTATATCGAGGCCGAATCTGGTATCTTCTTAGGCTTAAGTGGATACGTCGACCTCTCGGCCACGGCGGCCCCTGAAGGGAACTTGAAGCAAGCCATGAAAAGTTAAATCCAAATCTATTTTAAGGGAACTAACTAGTTACATAGTTTGATATTTTACCGATTATGTCCCATGCAAGGAGACATTAACTGATTCTGTGCTGAAGGATAACCTATTGCCAAATGTGACCTCCCATTTCGACAGAAGGACGATATATCGCCATACTAGGATCATCGTGTTATTTGTTTTGCTTCGCGGTATCTTCGGCAGTTGTAATTCCCAGTGAACGGAAATTTACGTTAGAATACTTGTTCATTTGATTTGTCCAAACCTACTGTTTGTTTGGTACTGAATCAGTTGCTTGCTTGCTTGTGTTCGCTGGCTGTGATCTCCAGCGTGAAGTCCTGTATGTCGGATGAAGACATCCTGTTGTCCAACATCAGTGTGATGTCATACCGGACCTGAGTTTTCCGTGAGTATTCTTTGTCCCGTGTCTGGCTTATTGGTGTGCAGACTGGTGGTTCCTCGCCGTACAGACAGACACTCTTCGACTTCCGAGAAAACTGAATCAGTTAATTTAAGACCTCGATTTTCCTGCCTTACTGTTGACATGTTTGTATTTCTGCTTGACTAACGGAAGTAACTGTACTGAACATGAGTAACACGAAAAGCAGTATGTTTAGCTCATCATCATCATGTGCCATGCCGTAAAGGCGATCATGGTTCGCCATCTCAGACGATCACCAGAGTCGTGGATCAGCTCTGTGCAGTTGTCTAGATTAAGCCATGTGGCTAAGCCATCCAGATATTTATCTCTCTGCTTTCTCCCTGCTCTATTTTCATCAATCATGCCAGCTGTTACTAAGTTTTCCAATTTATTTCTCCTCTTAATGAGCCCAGAATACCAATTGTGTTCGTAACTCTTTTGCCACAGCGAAGGCCATACAAGAAAGTAGATAAGATCTAATATTTCAGTACTCTTTCTGACATTACGTGATTATGATTTGTTGTCTTAGATCTTTCATTCTCTGACATATGTTCGTTGATATGCCCAAATGTTTCGTTTGTCTTATGTTTGTTTTTTTTTGGCACTCACTCGCTGTGAACTCAAGCGTAGTCCATACACTCTGATTCTGGCAGCACTGGACTGTATTTTGCGCTTGGCTTAGCTTTCCCTATTACCTGTATCCTTCGTCATCCGGCAAATCCACTCTGACTTCTGAGGTACTTGTAATTTAAATAACCAAGTAAAGGATGAAAGTTAACATCTTAATCTAACTGACCAGTGTAGCGGTTGAATCCCCTACCTTAGCATCAGCACACCGCATGTTTAAGAACTAGGGCTCTTATCCATCCGGCCATTGGTGTTATGAGTGTTCTTGTAACTGCTGCACACCTCAAAATCTCACCGTTTCTATTCTTACCAAAAGCCACATCTGCATTATTAGAACAGATCTTCTTATAGTTCATGCCGTGTGGAGTTGGTGATCATGTCTGTCCACAGCCGCCTGTTTCTTGTGCTGCCAATCTTCTTATAGTCCATGCCGTGTGGCGTTAGTGATCATGTCTATCCACAGCCTTCTGTCTCTTCTCTGACCAGTCTGCGTATAATCCATGCTCTATGGCGTTGGTGATCATGTCTGTCCACAGCCCTCTGTCTCTATTGGTGCCAATCTTCTTATAGTTCATGCCGTGTGGAGTTGGTGATCATGTCTGTCCACAGCCACCTGTCTCTTGTGTGACCAGTCTGCGTGTAATCCATGCTCTGTGGCGTTGGTGATCATGTCTGTCCACAGCCCTCTGTCTCTATTGGTGCCAATCTTCTTATAGTTCATGCCGTGTGGCGTTGGTGATCATATTTGACCACAGCCTTCCGTCTCTTTTGCTGCAAATCTTCTTATAGTTCATGCCATGTGGCGTTAGTGATCACATCTGCTAAGAGCCTTCTGCCTCTATTGCTGCCAATCATTCTTTACCGGCGTTCCGACATGCTACCATTGCAGGAAACATGACAATGATGATGATGATGATCTCAATAAAAGAGGCTAAATAAAGACGTCTTTCTCTTGACTGTTATTATTGTTGGTCTAGCGATGTTTAAACACTTTCCCTTCAGGTAAGTCTTTGAGAGTGCCTTATATGTAGGAAAATAATATTCCTGGAAGGCAGAGGAAGATATATAATGACATGTCGGAAACGCTTAAACAACTGAGCATCAAATAGTTTCTTTTTCTCCCTCCTTTAATTCTTCTTCTTCTTCTTCTTCTTCTTCTTCTTCTTCTTCTTCTTCTTCTTCTTCTTCTTCTTCTTCTTCTTCTTCTTCTTCTTCTTCTTCTTCTTCTTCTTCTTCTTCTTCTTCTTCTTCTTCTTCTTCTTCATTCTTCTTCTTCTTCTTCTTCTTCTTCTTCTTCTTCTTCTTCTTCTTCTTCTTCTTCTTCTTCTTCTTCTTCTGCTGATGCAACTACTGCTGCTGCTGCTGCTGCTACTACTACTACTACTGCTGCTGCTGCTGCTACTACTACTACTACTATTACTACTAATTCTGCTGCTACTGCTACTCCATCCATCATCCATCATGTGCCATGACGATAAGCGTGGGCGGTCATGTTTTGCCATCTCAATCGATCACCATAGTCGTGGATTAACTCCGTGTTTCTGTCTCGACCTTGCCACGTGGCTAAGCCATCCAGGTATTTACTTCTTTATTCATGCGTAGTGCATAACATCCATTGTAATGCCTTCGCTTTCCAGTCCTGTGCCACTTAGATCAACATCTTCCGAATTCCACGGTTGAAGTTTCTTTTCTGGATTTCTGTTCCCACTGGCAGATTGCCATACCAGGCTCTGCCTGCTAATATTTTATGTCGGTCTTGTTCTTACAAGAACCTCCACCAGGCAGTGGTGATTTGGCATGCAGTGTGTCCTTTACGCAGATGGATTTCCTTCTAGGGTTTATGAGCTCCACCAGCGCATTTCATTTGCTTCATACAGTAATATTAGCTACACCAACTCCATCAATTGACAGATATTACTGAAAAGTCATCATCATTGATGTCGACTGCAGGCTAGGCACCCTGAAAAGAAGGAAATGAAGATCTTCCATGGAAGAACGTTCTGATCTGATGGAAAATGTTTAAGTTCCAACCTACCCTGCCATGTGATTGTGCTCAGAGCGAAAAGATAACTGTTTCTGAGGGTGAAGCTGTTGTTGGCG
Organism: Cepaea nemoralis; assembly: GCA_014155875.1. NCBI lineage: Eukaryota > Metazoa > Mollusca > Gastropoda > Stylommatophora > Helicidae > Cepaea > Cepaea nemoralis. The sequence continues at coordinate 207,632 of JACEFZ010003147.1, forward strand.
CCCCTGGGGTCCCTTTCTGCAGCCACGTTTCCCCACTCGTAAGGGCTGAACTTGCCGATAATAAAAAAGATGAGTCCGACGAGAAACAGCACTATGAGAATCATAATCCAGTAATCTGAGAAAGATACGATCATCGGATATTCAACACGGTCAATACACGTAATTGATTACATACTTTCTATTCGTCTTTCTTTCTTTCTTTCTTTCTTTCTTTCTTTCTTAATTTCTTTCTTTCTTTCTTTCTTTCTGCCTTTCTTTCTGCCTTTCTTTCTGCCTTTCTTCTACCTCTTCTTACGCTTATCTTTTTTCTTTGTTTCTTGCTGTTTTTCTTTCTTTATTCTTCTTCTTCACCGTCGTCGTCGTCTTCTTCTACTTCAACTTCTGTCTGTCTGTCTGTCTGTCTGTCTGTCTGTCTGTCTGTCTATCTGTCTGTCTGTCTTTCTTTCTTTCTTCTTTCTTTTCTTTCTTTCTTTCTTTCTTTCTTTCTTTCTTGCTTTCTTTCTTTCTTCTTTCTTGCTTTCTTGCTTTCTTTCTTATGTCCTACTTCTCCTCCTCCTTCTCCTTCTCCCCCTCTTCAACTCCTAATTATTATGTCTTCTTCGTCTGTCTGTCTGTCTGTCTGTCTGTCTGTCTGTCTGTCTGTCTGTCTGTCTGTCTGTCTGTGCCAGTTACCGCCCTCCTACCTGATGAAATTGGGCGGACCAGGTACCCCAGGCCCAGGTCAGCCCAGGTGGGCTTGTGGACCAGGAGGCTGACACTGTTGGACATGTAGGGTCTGGTGAAGTCCACAACCTCCTCTCTCTCCGGGGTCACCGTCAGGGGGGCTGCTCCAACATGTGCTGTCTGCAAGCACGAGAAATGTCCTTGGTATTGGATCTTAAATTTCACATTCATTGAAAGACATAAGATCAAATGGTTTGGTCAACTCGTTAGAATGCAAGACCATCAACTGGCCATACAGCAAAGGTCATCTACGACGAGTGCATGAGGACGCCGGGAAAGAAAATGGATTGACGACATCAAAGCCATTGTACAATCACACGGAATGATATTATCCAATTATTTCTCAACACGACGCTTGACAGCAAAAGTAGAAGATGATGATGATGACAATGATTGGATCTTAGTACTTAAAGAAGCTCTAGATTGGATCTTAGTACTTAACGAAGCTCTAGATTGGATCTTAGTAATTAAAGGAGCTCTAGATTAGATCTTAGTACTTAAACACCTTTGGTAAGGATGACTCTCATGTCCTTTTCAGGACCCATCCCCCACTGGTCCAAGCCTGACACCCAGCTCGTGCCTGTGGCTCCTAGTAGCTGTCAGCATGCGACAGCGGCCACCCCCCGGGCAACAGCTGTGAGAGGCTGGCTAAACCAGGCATGGGTATCCGATTTGGTGTCAAACCAAGAGGTAAACTAGGGTATGCCTACCCAGCATGTGAAGACAGGATTCGGCAGACTGCGCGGAAGAAATCATTCCTGATTCAACGGGCAAGACGGCGTTTACCTGCAAAGCGTTGTGGAACGTAATGAGCACGGCAAGGCACGTAGAGCGCCCTGGTCATCCACTGCACCTGTATTCGTCTCCAGTCGTCTCGACTTGTCTTGCCACTGGACTCAGATGGACTCAGGCGAGAGAGTGAGGTCGACGAATTGCGCAACTCTTCCTCACTTTAATCCAAGTCATCGCGCAAGTCATTCTTCATCCAACGTCATATATCACCTTCAAGCCCTGTGGCGATGGGCGAGCGGCGAAGCGGCAGGCGTGGGTACGCTGGCAGCCGTAGTCGCAGACCTGCACACAGGCGGCTCAGGCCATATGGTCGTCTTCTACTGACCGGAGCAGCAGTGGGATTCGGCAGCCCCCTGAGCGACTGAGCAGCCCTCTATAGGAACACACTGCTCACCTCCATAGCATGAGGAAGGGGCTAGAAAAGGTGCCCTAAACATTGTCTGCTCCATCACTACCTAACCAGCTAGCCGCGGTTGGTGGGTACCCTTAACTGCGGTCGACATACAAACAAAGATAAAACAAGCAAAGCTAAAAGAGTAAACCATATTCCCTTAACAATTGGAACTTGGAATGTACGCACCCTACTTGACAGAGACGGCGCGTCGGGTCCAGAGAGACGAACAGCACTGATTGGGAGAGAGCTGGGCAGGTACAACATCGACATTGCAGCCTTGAGCGAGACACGACTTGCAGAAGAAGGCCAAATCTGTGAAATAGGTGCCGGCTACACATTTTTCTGGAGTGGAAGGAAAAGCGAGGAAAGACGCCAATCCGGTGTGGGATTTGCCATTAAGTCGGCCCTGGTCGGCAAATTAGCTGGATTTCCAAAGGCTATAAACGACAGGCTCATGACCATGAAGTTGCCCCTGCTGAATGGAAGGAAGCATGCAACCATTGTGAGTGTCTACGCACCAACTATGACCAACGAAGATGATGTCAAGAACAAGTTCTATGAGGACCTGCACAATGTATTAACATCTGTTCCCAAAGGAGACAAACTTATACTCCTTGGGGATTTCAATGCCAGAGTAGGCACGGACACCACCTCTTGGAGTGGCATTATTGGAAAGCATAGAGTCGGAAATTATAACAGCAATGGACTCCGCCTCCTTCAGACATGTGCCGAACATGATCTCCTGATTACGAACACAATTTTCCGTCTCCCCATGAGAAATAGGACATCGTGGATGCACCCTCGCTCGAAACACTGGCACCTCATTGACTATGTCATTGTCAGGAGGAGTGACAGACAAGTCGTTCGAGTGACAAAATCCATGTGTGGTGCCGAATGTTGGACAGACCATCGTCTCATTGTCTCGAAAATAAACATTCACATCAGGCCACGACGGCGTCCTCAAGGGGTGAAAATGCAAAAAAAGCTAAATGTCACCCGCCTAAACAGCAAGAAAATGCAGCAGTCGTTTGAAAATATGCTGGAAGACCGCCTCAAGCCAAATGCTGCAGCTAAACAGGATACAGAAACAGAATGGAGAGCCCTAAAGGACATAATCTACAACACTGCTATGGAAATCCTGGGTCCAGCCCCCCGAAAGCATAAAGACTGGTTTGATGAAAATTCCGAAGACATCAACCAATTGCTGGCCGAGAAACATCTTCTCCTCAAGGCACATTTGAATGACCCAAAGTCAACATAAAAAAAAGATGCCTTCAAGAACATTCAGAGAGTAGTGCAGCAGAAACTTCGGCACATGCGGGACTCCTGGCTGAGCAGCAAAGCTGATGAAATTCAGGGCTTTGCTGACAGACATGATATGAAAAACTTCTACGACTCACTGAAAGCGGTCTATGGTCCTACATCACCAGGCATAGTTCCCCTCCTCAGTGCAGATGGGGGAACATTGATCACCGATAAGAAAGAAATCCTTCAACGCTGGGCAGAGCATTTCAGCAACATCTTAAATGCAACTTCCTTCTTCGATGATGAAACCATCAACTGCCTTCCTCAAGTTCCTACCAATGAGACACTTGATGACCTGCCAACCATAGTGGAAGTAAACAAAGCCATCCAGCAACTCTCCAGCGGCAAGGCACCTGGTCCTGACTCCATCCCAGCAGAGATATACAAGGCAGGTGGGCCGGTCCTAACAGAGCAGCTTCACCAAGTCTTTACAAACATATGGGTGAACGAGACCATGCCACAAGATTTCAAGGACGCGTCAATAGTCCACCTTTACAAACGTAAAGGAAACCGCCAATCCTGTGACAACCACCGAGGCATCTCCTTGCTTTCAATTGCAGGGAAGATACTCGCCAGAATTCTTCTCAATCGCCTCACAGCCCATCTCGATCAAGGTCTTCTTCCTGAGAGTCAGTGTGGCTTCAGAAAAGAACGTGGAACTGTTGACATGATTTTCGCTGCAAGGCAGCTGCAAGAGAAATGTCAGGAACAGAACTGCGAAATGTTCTCCACTTTCATTGACCTTACCAAGGCTTTTGATACAGTCAGCAGAGAAGGACTGTGGAAGATTATGGCAAAATATGGCTGTCCACGAAAGTTTGTCCAAATAGTGCGGCTATTTCATGATGGCATGCAGGCAAGAGTACAGGAAAATGGCGAACTGTCTGAACCCTTTCCTGTCACCAATGGAGTGAAGCAAGGATGTGTCCTGGCACCAACACTGTTCAGCCTCATGTTTTCAGCCATGCTGATGAATGCCTTCGAGAACGACGACATTGGAATAGACATCAACTACCGTATGGATGGAAAGTTATTCAATCTCAGAAGGCTGAAAGCTAAAACCAAAATTAACAGCGACACCGTCAGAGAGCTCCTGTTTGCTGATGATTGCGCTCTGTACGCCAACTCAGAGGCGGACATGCAACATAATGTTTCAGCTTTCTCACATGCCTGTGCCAACTTTGGGCTCAATATCAACTTGGAGAAGACTGTAGTTATGTACCAGCCAGCTCCAGGGAATAATCACACTGTGCCGAATATCAAAGTGACTGATCATAGACTAAGTGTTGTGGACAAATTCACCTATCTTGGCAGCACTGTGTCACAAGCTGCCACAATTGATGACGAAGTGAATGCAAGAATCTCCAAGGCCAGCGCGGCCTTTGGCAGACTGTACAAGAATGTATGGGACAGAACTGGAATAAGCCTGCAAACAAAGCTAAAAGTCTACAAAGCAGTTGTATTATCCACACTGCTATATGCTTGTGAAACCTGGACTGTTTATCAGCGACACGCTAGGAAATTAAACCACTTCCACACAGTCTGCCTAAGGAAGCTACTGAAGATTAAATGGCAAGACAAGATTCCAGACACTGAAGTCCTAGAAAGAGCATCCATGCCCAGTATCCACACTCTACTGATGAAGAATCAGATTCGCTGGGCTGGTCACTTGACTCGCATGCCAGATCACAGGCTCCCTAAACGAATTTTTTACAGCGAACTGCGTTGTGGTAAACGCTCCCAAGGTGGCCAGAGGAAACGCTTTAAAGACACTCTGAAAATTTCACTGAAGGCTTTTGGAATTCATCATGACACCTGAGAGGCTGCAGCCAGAGACCGAAATTCGTGGCGTGCATCATTACGCAAGGGTGCAGTCATACGTGAGGCAACTAGGACTGCAAGGGCTGTGAAGAAAAGGCAGGACAGAAAAACCACTGCAGGAAATCCTCCTCCAGAAACGTCAAGCATTCCTTGCCCACATTGTCAAAGAACATTTCGAGCCAAAATATCAGCCATCTTAGAACCCACGGCTCCATACCTTCAACCCCACTGGATGAAATGAATGGTCATCATCATTCTTGATGGACAAACAACAACAGATTGGATCTTAGTACTTAAAGAAGCTCTAGATTGGATCTTAGTACTTAAAGAAGCTCTAGATTGGATCTTAGTACTTAAAGAAGCTCTAGATTGGACCTTAGTACTTAAAGAAGCTCTAGATTGGATCTTAGTACTTAAAGAAGCTCTAAATTGGATCTTAGTACTTAAAGAAGCTCTAAATTGGATCTTAGTACTTAAAGAAACTCTAGATTGGATCTTAGTACTTAAAGAAGCTCTAAATTGAATGTTAGCATTTAAAGAAGCTCTAGATTGGATCTTAGTACTTAAAGAAGCTCCAGATTGGATCTTAGTACTTAAAGAAGCTCTAAATTGGATGTTAGTACTTAAAGAAGCTCTAGTTAATGACGGGTTTATTATAGCTATTGACATATGGCTTTTTCTTCTTCTTCTTCTTCTTCTTCTTCTTCTTCTTCTTCTTCTTCTTCTTCTTCTTCTTCTTCGTCGTCTTTCTTCTTCGTCTTCCATTCTTCTCTTCTTCGTTCTCTTCTGCTTCTATCTTCTTTCTTTCTTCTTCTTCTTCTTCTTCTTCTTCTTCTTCTTCTTTGGGAATTAGTGTGATTGTTTTCTCTTACCTTCCATATTCACATAAGAGATTCACAAGCCAAGAGTATACCATGGACATTGGTAGGTGTCTGATACAATGACACAATATTAGTTTAACTGATTCAGTGCCAAACAAAAAGTGGGATTGAACCAAACACGGCACACAGTCAAATGAAAAGGAATTATAATGCAAACGTTCCGCTCACTGAGCATTAAAATTGCAGAAGATCTATCCATCCATCATGTGCCATGCTCGTAAGCGTGGCCGGTCATGTTTTGCCATCTCACTCGATCACCAGAGTCGTGGATCAGCTCTGTGTTTCTGTCTCGACCATGCCACGAGGCCAAGCCATCCAGGTATTTGCTTCTAGGTCTTCCTCTTGGTCTGTTCCCTTCGATCTTACCAGTTGTCAACAAGTTCTCTAATTCATTTCTTCTCATAACATGCCCCAAAAATTTTGACTGTATGCGTCTCATATCTCTAATCAGTTTACGATCTTCATTTGTTTCTTGAAGGACCTGTTCATTGGTCTTTCTGGCTGTCCATGGTATTCTTTGCATTTTCCTCAGAAACCACATTTCTACAGCCATCAGATGTTTCTCAGCTTGACTGCTCATTGTCCAAGCTTCACATCCATATAAAAGTACAGGTTCTATGTAGCATCTCAACACTCTTTTTCTCCTTTCAATTGACATCTTTTTATTGGTCATTATGTTTTTCATCTTGCTAAAGGCTACCTTAGACATGGCAATTCTTGTTCTAATTCTTCAAGGCATCTCCCATCAGATGTTATTACTGTTCCGAGATAATTGTACCTATTCACTTGTTGAAGAATATTACCTTTTACTTGTATACTATTACATTGTGGTATTTCGTTCTTCCTAGTGACGACCATAATCTGTGTCTTTTTACAATTTAACTCTAACCCTAGTTGTTCACTGTGTGTAACAACTGCATCTACTAAATGTTGCAGGTCCTATTTATTGTCTGCAATCAAGACTTCTTGCAGAAGATACCACGAAACAAAACAAACACCGCTATGACCCTAGTATAGCGATATATCGTCCTTATGTCGAAATGGAAGGTCACTTCGGCACTGAATCAGTTAAGGTATGCCCGGCTCTGTGGAGAAGGTGTCAGGAATGCAATTCGTAATCCCACATACCGCGTTCGAAACACAGTCGCGTACGATTGGAAAGTAAGCCACCTTGGGTTGGTTCTCATACAAAGGTATGGAGTGCCGGTCGTTCAGATAGCAATGTCAAACTACTGAACGTAAACTTGCCAAGAGATTACAAACAGCCAGCAAACAACAACAAAACAACAACAACAACAACAACAACAACAACAACCTCTGGGCATTGACTGCAACGTCATGTAAAGGACATGCAACTAATCTAATCTGAAAATGTCATTATGGCAGTCACTCTCATGTCATTGTCTAGCTAGCATTCGTAAAGAAAGTGACACAACTATCACAGATACATCACGTCCGCCTCGTTATAATACATTTTAAACAGTTTTTTTGTTTTCCAAAGCAATTTCTTGCTATAGGTCTTGTAGGCCGGAGAGCAGGGAGAAATGGGTGTCAGTCTCTCCTTGACATTTTGTCACATGACGTCCTCAGGCGTCTGAACGTGCTCATGATATTTTTAGCGCAGTTCGCTACCAACTTCGTCAGTGCGCCCGTCAAAACAAAACTGCATGTCCTTTGCAGGCGTTTGCGATCAACCCCAGGTTGATTTCCTACTCAATTTTTACGTGAAGTGGTTTGTCATTTATTTCTGAACGAGGAGTCAAACTTAAGTTAAACAATGGCAGTGATGATTGCTGGGACCAACTGTTACACGCCCTCCTCCTTGCTCCATGCCTCCACCTCCCAGGCCAAGCTATGTGGTGAGGCGGCCACGCAACCAGCAGCAGCTGGCTATCTATATATGAATCTGTCTCTATAATGGATTTAATTGATCTTTGCTATTTCCCTCCTGTTGTTACAGATTCGCTGTAAAGATTTAAGCGAGGGAGTCAATAAGTAAGTCACAAATGGCTGTAATAAAATAACTAGATATGATAATAAATTAAAACCAGTTTATTTTTATACATACATTGTTCCTTTATTTCTCAACATAATTTTCACCAACATTGATGCACTTATCCCATCGTTTTATCAGTCCCCCAAACCGGCTGCACAGAACTGCGTGCTCTGTTTTCTACACCACGTTTTCACTTCACATTCAACTTTGGCGTCATTCGCTAAATGTCTCCCGCCAAGGTGGGTTTTCAGTGGACCAAAATGGTGGAAATCGCTAGGGGCTAAGTCGGGGCTGTAAGGTGGATGTTCCAGAACTTCCCACCTTAGTTGATTAATTTTCCCCTGAGTTAATCGAGCAGTATGTGGTCTGGCATTGTCATGAAGAAGCAACACTCCTCTGGTCAAGCGGTCCTGGACGTTTTCTTCGAGTTGCATCATGAACCATCGATCATGCATTATGCTGTATGCTGAACCGTGTGAGCACACTATTGCAAATGCTACAGAGTCTATCGTTACTCGCCTGTCACCTCTATTAATCTCCTCCACCCGCTGCACGGATGCTTCTGTTGTAATCTCAACAGGACGATCAGATCATATTTCATCAGCAATTTTAGAGGGTCCTTGAGAAAATGTTTATAGCCAGCATAAACGGGAAGCATTTCCTTATGAATGTCTTTTGCATGCAGTCCTTTTGTCCATAAAAAAACGCACAACAGCACGTTGCTCTTTGGTTGTACAAACCGTAAGTACAGTCGCCATTTGTTTATACGCTGCGCATGCGCATAAGACATTTAGGGCCACCTAAAAAACATGAATATAAAGTTCTATGTTGCGGTCACCTAATGACACCTGTAGAAAACACCAACTACATTTACCTGCCATCCCACAGAACTGTGTGACTTACTTATTGACTCGCCCTCGTATTTACACCGCACTGCTCTGCTGGTTCTTTTTGTTCTAATTGTTCTTGTTCTTCTTTCCTCTCTTCTTTCTCGTCTTCGTCTTGTTATTCTTCTTCTTGGTATTATTATTATTATTATTATTATTATTATATTATTATTATTATTATTATTTATTGCTACCGCTTCGCTACAGACGCCGTGTATTGTTATTATTATATGATTATTAAATTTTGCCTTCTTCTTCTTCTTCTTCTTCTTCTTCTTCTTCTTCTTCTTCTTCTTCTTCTTCTTCTTCTTCTCTTCTTCTTCTTCTTCTTCTTCTTCATCTTCATCATCGTCATCGTCATCGTCGTCGTAGTCATCGTCTTTGTCGTCGGCGTTGTCTATGTCGACATCGTCGTCTTCGTTGTCGTGGTCATGTCCTTGCTCTGTTTCTTTTTCTACACCTCCTTCTTCTTCCCCCCCCCCCCCACGAACCCTTTTCCCCCTCTTATTTCGTGTTGTCGTTGTCGTCTTCATAGTTCCGGTCATGATCTTGAGCTTTTTCTTCTTCTAATCCCCCTCCGCCTCCTCCTTCCCCTTCCTTCAACGTCGTCTTATTAGTATTATTCTTATTCCTCTATTTCAGTGTCTTCGTTGTTGTGGTGGTGATTTTGATCTCTTTCTTCGTCAAATCCTTCTCCTTCTCCCCCGCCTCCTCCTCTTCTCATTCCTTCCCCTCCAACTTTTTCTTCGGGTGCCTGGACTCTAGGATATATAGGCGACGACGACTCTCCTCAATTCGCTCTGCCTTCAACTTTGATGAAGTTAGAGTTTTATATATCATCGTACGAAGAGCTGAAGGAATGAACGAATAATTATGTGACAATAAGGGTGTCACAGCAGGATTACATGTCACCTGTAAGTACATGCTTTCGTGTAAGTACATGCTTTCGTGTAAGTACATGATGTTGTGAACATACGCGATGTAGTGGACGTACGTGATGTGGTGTAAGTACATGATGTGTACGTGCATGATGTAGTGTAAGTAAATGGCGTGGTGTAAGTGACTGATTAGGGTTTAAGTAATGATTGATAGTAAGTAAATGCTTGGATGTAAGTAAATCGGTGGGTGTAAGTGCATAATTGGGTGTAAGTAAATGATTGTATGAAAGTAAATGATTTGATAGAAGTAAATTATTTGGTGTAAGTAATGATTGGGAGTAAGTAAATGATCTGGTGTAAGTAAATGATTTCAGTGTAAGTAATGAGTGGGTGTAAGTAAATGTTTGGGCGTAAGTACTTGATTAAGTATAAGTAAATGATTGGATGTAAGTATTTGATTGGGTGTAAGTAAATTATTGGTATAAGTATATGATTAGGTGTAAGTGCATTGATTGGGTGTGAGTAAAACATTGCGTGTAAGTAACTGATTGCGTGCAATGAAATGATAGGATATAAGTACTTTATTGGGTAAAAGTATATTATTGGGTGTAAGTACGTTGTTGAATGTAACTATATGATTAGGTGTAAGTAAATAATTTGATGTAAATACGTCTCGGTGTGTAAGTACGCGATTGGGTATAAATATGTGATGTGGTGTAAGTACGTGATTTTTGTCTTGGACTAAATTACATAATAATATATATATATAACATAATTTAACAAATAACATAATTTATTTTACTTATAAAATACAAGAAGTAATTGATCAATATCAGGCGAGGCGGTTGATATAAAATAAATTAAAACACACTCTTACCCCACTCGCGACATCTCCAATAACTCCTGTCCAGCCCTGGGGACCCTGAAAGCCAAATGTCCTGTCTTTGGGCTGGATGAACTCAAAGGTGAAGCCTAACCGGCGTGAGATCTCGGTGATTAAATCAACCGAGAAAGCCCTCGTACCGTTCTCCCTGAGCGGTTAACTTACGGGTGATGTATGGTTCCTGGATAGGGTGATATAGAGAAATGGGTTAAACCAAGAAAATATGAGTTTAACCGAAATTAGAAATCTAACTCTAAGTACTACTGGCTACTAAAGACGATAACACAAAGAAAATTTAAATAATTTGGTCACTTGAAACGTCTTGAAAGTTTGGAGAGAACAATAATAGAGGGGTATATGCCTGGGAAGAGAGGAAGAGGAAGGCCAACGAGAAGATGGATGCATGAGTGTGGCAGATGATCTTCAGATGGGTGTATAGGACGCGGGACATCTTGCTTATAACCGAGAATTTTTACGGAAGATTGTTATGGGAGCGAGGTTCTGCAGGGGACATGCTACTGAATGAATGAATAAGGATACCACTGGCACCTGAAGATCTTGACAGACGATAGTTTATTCTATTGTACTTTAAATAGGTATAATAACGGCAAGAATCAGGGATCGAACCTCTCCATGGCACAAAGTCTGGGCTGAGTTGTAGGGACCATTTGTTGCCCATGCAGCATGATCCCTCTCTCGGCCTGGCTAGCTTACCCCAGAGGAGAGGTAACAGCAATACATCTGGAACAAGACAGGCTGCAGAAGCTGCCGGGTCATAAAAGCACTGCTTCTAACTATTCGCCTGTCGGAGCTTCGTTCCTAGACCAGTTGCCAACCAAGGCTTAGGGTCTGGTCTGCCCAGCTATGAGATTTAGTCATTACGTTGCATTTATTCGTTGCTAAATATAATATGTCTAAAGAGTTTTGACCTTGTAGATGATAGTCATGCAATACAGACCAAGTGTCCTGTTCCGCCCGTCCGTCCTTCCGTCCGTCCGTCTGTCCGTCCGTCCGTCCGTCCGTCTATCGTCTGTCTGTCTGTCTGTCTGTCTGTCTGTCTGTCTGTCTGTCTGTCCGTCTGTCCGTCTGTCCGTCTGTCTGTCTGTCTGTCTGTCTGTCTGTCTGTCTGTCTGTCTGTCTGTCTGTCTGTCTGTCTGTCTGTCTGTCTGTCTGTCTGTGTAGAAGTCTTTATGTTTGTCTTATATGTCAGTCTATCTGGTTGTCTCAATATATGTTAGTTTATGTGTTGTTTTTTTTCCCCTGTTAATCTGTCGCTGTCATCTATCTGTCTGACTGACTATGACTGTGTCCGAATATCTGCCAGAGACGGCTGCTTGACATTCTGCCACACTATCTACTTGTCAGTTTTTTTTCTTGTCTGTCTAACTCAGTGGTTCTCAACCGGTGGGGAATCCCCCCCCCCTCTCCCAGGTGGGAATTTTAGGGTTTCCAGGAGGGGGGGGGGGGGAGAGAGAGAGAGAGAGAGAGAGAGAGAGAGAGAGAGAGAGAGAGAGAGAGAGAGAGAGAGAGAGAGAGAGAGAGAGAGAGAGAGAGAGAGAGAGAGAATTGAGATTATTTCAAAATCGCGTTAATACAAGAACCGATTACTTGATATTGTTTTTCCCTTCATACTGTGCGGTTCTGTACGTCTCACCGTTCTAAAATTCATTGTATAAAGTAGACCCACAAATCACGATTTGTTTTTTGTGGACGTCTAGACTTGTTTTAGTATGCGCTATTAAATTTAGCTTCCATTATTACGTATACTGTGTAGGGGCGGCGGCGGGATTTTTAAGTAGGAAATACGAAAGGGGGGAATGACGTTCTGAAAATATGGTGAAGAGGGGCACAGGCCAAAATAGGTTGAGAACCACTGGTCTAACTGTATGCCTCTACGTCTGTCTCACGGTCTGTCTGACCAATTTCTGCCTTTCAGTCAATTATCCCGTCTTTCTTCCTGTTTATCTGCCCGTCTCTGTAATTGAATGTGTTCATTTATCAAGTACATATACATGTACAGTAATGACATCGTAAAAGAACGCCTCCCAAAAGGCACAATGAATTAAATGTAACTTCATTCTAGAAATCATAGAGGAAATTGAAGGAAAGGCGACGGTTACATGCGCTTTAATTTCATTTATCCCTTCCCAAGACGCCAAACGGTATAAGTGGAAGACAAAACAACAAGCAACAAAAACTCACCTGGTCGATAGTGCTGATAATTAGTCTAGGCTCCCCCGTGCTAGGAGTTGTCTGCGAAAGAAGAACATCATGTTTGTAATTCATGACCTGACATTTGGAGATAAACGGGCAGGTATGAACGCACACACGCACACACATAGACAGGTTTGCCACAACATTCATTAATATTTGACAGACAGATAAATGACAGCGACAGATTAACAGGCAAAAACATAAACTAACATATATTGAGACAACCAAGCAGACTGACATATCAGACAAACGGAAAGACAGCTACACACACAGAGACAGGTAGGCAGCCAGGCGAGACAGACATATAGACAGACAGACAGACAGACAGACAGACAGACAGACAGACAGACAGACAGACAGACAGACAGACAGACAGACAGACAGACAGACAGACAGACAGACAGACAGATAGACAGATATCAAAGATACGTAAGTGCAAGAACATAAGCAAATGTGAAAACACGGCCAGGTAGAAACGCACCGGCAGGTATGGAAACACATATAGGTAGAAACAAACAGACAGGTATGCACACAAAGGCAGATAGAAATGCTCGGGCAGAGAGAAACACTCGGGCAGATACACCACCATCGACGGGTACAAACATGCAGACAGATAAAGATAAGCAAACATGTGCAACAAAGTGCAGTTGTACAACCTCGCAGAGATATACCACAGGTATAGCAGAGACAGGTGCTAATAGTTTTTAAAGTTAGCTCCATATCCTTTACAGGACGTTGCAGTCAACAAAAGCATGGTTTTTTTTTTTTTTTTGCTGTTGTGATCTACAACTGGTAAGATCGAGGGGAACAGACCAAGGGGAAGACCTAGAATCAAGTACCTGGATGGCTTGGCCTTGTGGCATGGTCGAGACAGAAACACGGAGCTGATCCACGACTCTGGTGATCGAGTGAGATGGCAGAACATGACCGCCCACGCTTACCGGCATGGCACATGATGGATGGATGGATGGATCTATTGGCCCGTTTACCAGTAGTTTGCCATTGATTTCTGAAGGACCGGCACCCATACCATTTCGTAAACAACCAATGCACCGTGGTCTGCTGCCAAATCGCTCACAGCTGTGTTTTGAGCGAGGGTATGCGGGCTCACGAACTATGTCCGTAATACCTTTGCCACGGAGCCGGCCAGACAGGTACACGCGGAATTATTATTCTTAGATTGAAATCACACAGGAAACTACAAATACTCTCTCTCTCTCTCTCTCTCTCTCTCTCTCTCTCTCTCTCTCTCTCTCTCTCTCTCTCTCTCTCTCTCTCTCTCTCTCTCTCCTAAACCTAGGAAACAATCATACAAAACAAGCTTGGCGTACACTGCCACTCAGTTGTGGAATAATCTTCCACGAGAAATCAAAGACATCACCAATTACTATACATATATTACTATTACTATACTATATATATATATATATATATATATATATATAATATATATATATATATATATATATATATATATATATATATATATATATATATATTAGCTGACCCGGCCCGGCTTCGCCCAGTACCTGGCGGGGATCTATCTATCTATCTATATATCTATCTATCTATCTATCTATCTATCTATCTATCTATCTATCTATCTATCTATCTATTTATCTATCTATCTATCTATCTATCTGTCTGCCTATCTGTCTGTCTGTCTGTCTGTCTGTCTGACCCGGCCCGGCTTCGCCCAGTCCCAGGCGGGGAGGATCTCATTTAATTCATATTCGGCCATACACACACACACACACACACACACACACACACACACACACACACACACACACACACACATCGCAACTTGTTTAAACGCTATCTCGGTACAGACTACAGGTCCCCATAAAGAAAACATAATAACAATTATCTCAAACAACAAGTAGTAAAGTAAACATGCCTATACGTTACATCTATCTTAGGTGTTTATAATGGCTATGTTAAAAACTGCGATGGTACGTCATCTACAATTGATTACTTTCCATGCGTTTTAATGCATAACGTCTTCTGTTTATGTCTAAGATTAACTTCATACGTGATTTATGAATGAAATAACGTATGAGAGGACAGATATAAGAAGATTCCTCAGTATTTCAGGATCCTCGCCGGTGCTACGGAGTTCGTGCACTGAGCTGAGTTTCTCCACGAGAAGTGAACATTTTAGTCCAACTGACTGGTGTAGGGGTTGAATCCGCAATCTCGCCATAAGCACACGGGAAATTTAAGAGCAAACGCTCGTATACGTTCAGCCACGCTAAGCTCCAGGGTAATTTAATGATTTCATCACTGGATTCTATTATTAGACAGATACAAACTGCAAATATCTGGGCAACCAACCAAGATTGTGACCTGGTAGGGAATTCGTTGACCCGTCACGCAATGGGGGTGGGCGGGGAGGGGAGCAGCGGGTGGAGCTGTCCTTGAAGACAGGTAGATCTGGTCGCAAGTACATGAGAGCACGTGCAGTCAGTGACGCATGATTTGGAGGCTTGAAGATCTGTCAGACAATTTGATGATGGTGGTAATGGTTATGATGATGATGATGATGATGATGATGATGATGATGATGATGATGATGATGATAGTTATAATGATAATGAGGATGGTGATGGTTATAATGACGATGATGATGATGGTAGTAGAAGTGAGAGTGTTGCTGCTGCTGATGATGATGATGATGATGATGATGATGATGATGATGATGATGATGATGATGATGATAGTAGAAGTGAGAGTGCTGATGATGATGATGATGATGATGATGATGATGATGATGATGATGATGATGATGATGATGATAGTCGTAGAAGTAAGTGTGATAATTATTATGATGTTGATGATGAAGTTATTAGTGATGATTTTTAAGATAGTGGTGATGATGATGATGATGATGATGATGATGATGATGATGATGATGATGATGATGATGATGATGATGATGATGATGATGATATCAACGATTGTGATTATGATTTTAGTTATTATGAAGTATGTGATGATGATGATGATGATGATGATGATGATGATGATGATGATGATGATGATGATGATGATGATGATGTTAGTGATAATTATAAAGATAGTAATGATAATGACGCCGGTCACCGTGGCGAAGGGTGTGCGGACGCGGTTCTTAATCCTGTATAACCGCGTTCGAAACACAGCTGCTCGCGATTTGGCAGCAGACCGCGTTGTCTTTGGTTCACGTTAGTATCGGTGCGGATTGTTCAGAAAATAATGGCAAACTACTGAACGTAAACTTGCCAAGAGATCACAGCGGCAGAAATGCTAGTGTTGACTGCGATGTCCTGTGAAAAGGATATGCAAAACAAAAGAAATGATAACGACAGCCCAGGCTTTGTGCTAAAGGAAAAGTATAACTCCATCCCTGATCTACCGCCATCGGTTCTAGTTATTTTGCCCTTTTGAAGCACAATGTAACAAACTATCGTCTGTCAAGACGGCAAGGTGCCAGTAATGATAAGACGATATTAATTCGAATGACGATTTCAACAACAGTTGCAACAACCTAAAATCTGTTACAATTTCACCAAACCGAATCACGATTTCAACGTATTTATACATCACAAAACTCCATTTCCGAACTCAATCAGCAACGCCCAAAACGGTGCACCAACACATCCCCCAACACATGTGCACTTAACCGTTCAGTAATGAATGATGCATTATTGACCACCAATATTATCTGGAGCAAGGTCGCGCTGGGTCAATGGAGAACTGGTGTTGTCACGAGCGGGTGGTCACGGGGACTTTGATATGTTCCTGTTTTGGTGGAGTTCATGAAGAACGGTGTGGTGGGGTTGTAGAAGATGTGAATTTGTGGTTATGTCGGTGGAGTTCTTGAAGAACAGTTTGGTTGTGTTGAAGGAAAAGTGGAATTGTGGTTATGGTAGTGGAGTTCACGAAGACCGGTTGGGTGGTGTTGTAGGAAAAGTGGAATTGTGGTTATGATAGTGGAGTTCACGGAGACCGGTTGGGTGGTGTTGTAGGAAAAGTGGAATTGTGGTTATGGTAGTGGAGTTCACGAAGACCGGTTGGGTGGTGTTGTAGGAAATGTGGAATTGTGGTTATGGTAGTGGAGTTCACGAAGACCGGTTGGGTGTGTTGTAGGAAAAGTGTGAATGTGGTTATGGTAGTGGAGTTCACGAAGACCGGTTGGGTGGTGTTGTAGGAAAAATGGAATTGTGGTTATGGTAGTGGAGTTCACGAAGACCGGTTGGGTGGTGTTGAAGGAAAAGTGGAATTGTGGTTATGGTAGTGGAGTTCACGAAGACCGGTTGGGTGGTGTTGTAGGAAAAGTGGAATTGTGGTTATGATAGTGGAGTTCACGAAGACCGGTTGGGTGGTGTTGTAGGAATAGTGGAATTGTGGTTATGATAGTGGAGTTCACGAAGACCGGTTGGGTGGTGTTGTAGGAATAGTGGAATTGTGGTTATGATAGTGGAGTTCACGAAGACCGGTTGGGTGGTGTTGTAGGAAAAGTGGAATTGTGGTTATGATAGTGGAGTTCACGAAGACCCGGTTGGGTGGTGTTGTAGGAAAAGTGGAATTGTGGTTATTGATAGTGGAGTTCACGAAGACCGGTTGGTGGTGTTGTAGGAAAAGTGGAATTGTGGTTATGATAGTGGAGTTCACGAAGACCGGTTGGGTGGTGTTGTAGGAAAAGTGGAATTGTGGTTATGATAGTGGAGTTCACGAAGACCGGTTGGGTGGTGTTGTAGGAAAAGTGGAATTGTGGTTATGATAGTGGAGTTCACCGAAGACCGGTTGGGTGGTGTTGTAGGAAAAGTGGAATTGTGGTTATGATAGTGGAGTTCACGAAGACCGGTTGGGTGGTGTTGTAGGAAAAGTGGAATTGTGGTTATGATAGTGGAGTTCACGAAGACCGGTTGGGTGGTGTTGTAGGAAAAGTGGAATTGTGGTTATGATAGTGGAGTTCACGAAGACCGGTTGGGTGGTGTTGTAGGAAAAGTGGAATTGTGGTTATGATAGTGGAGTTCACGAAGACCGGTTGGGTGGTGTTGTAGGAAAAGTGGAATTGTGGTTATGATAGTGGAGTTCACGAAGACCGGTTGGGTGGTGTTGTAGGAAAAGTGGAATTGTGGTTATGATAGTGGAGTTCACGAAGACCGGTTGGGTGGTGTTGTAGGAAAAGTGGAATTGTGGTTATGATAGTGGAGTTCACGAAGACCGGTTGGGTGGTGTTGTAGGAAAAGTGGAATTGTGGTTATGATAGTGGAGTTCACGAAGACCGGTTGGGTGGTGTTGTAGGAAAAGTGGAATTGTGGTTATGATAGTGGAGTTCACGAAGACCGTTGGGTGGTGTTGTAGGAAAAGTGGAATTGTGGTTATGATAGTGGAGTTCACGAAGACCGGTTGGGTGGTGTTGTAGGAAAAGTGGAATTGTGGTTATGATAGTGGAGTTCACGAAGACCGGTTGGGTGGTGTTGTAGGAAAAGTGGAATTGTGGTTATGATAGTGGAGTTCACGAAGACCGGTTGGGTGGTGTTGTAGGAAAAGTGGAATTGTGGTTATGATAGTGGAGTTCACGAAGACCGGTTGGGTGGTGTTGTAGGAAAAGTGGAATTGTGGTTATGATAGTGGAGTTCACGAAGACCGGTTGGGTGGTGTTGTAGGAAAAGTGGAATTGTGGTTATGATAGTGGAGTTCACGAAGACCGGTTGGGTGGTGTTGTCACGGCCAGGTGGACTCGGGGACTTGATATGTTCCTGTTGTTGAGTTCATGAAGAACGGAATGTTGGTGTTGTAAAAGATGTCAATTTGTCGTTATAGTAGTGGAGGTGTTGTTCTGTTGGATGTTGTAGTTGTTGGATTTTGTTGAGTGTTTTCTCGGATTTGTGTGATGCTAGAGCAGATTTAGTTTTGTGATGTAAATAGATATAATATTAAGGGCATTATCATCATTATCATTATCATCATTATCATGATTATTTTCTGGTATTATTACCTGGTTTCGAATATCAGAGAACAGGCGACGTGAGCGAGGCTTGGTTAGAAAGTTTCGAAACT
Organism: Cepaea nemoralis; assembly: GCA_014155875.1. NCBI lineage: Eukaryota > Metazoa > Mollusca > Gastropoda > Stylommatophora > Helicidae > Cepaea > Cepaea nemoralis. Next base: position 226,457 of record JACEFZ010003147.1, read on the forward strand.
AATTCAAATAATTTCTTGATGTTATAATGAGGATGATGTTGATAGCAGTGGTGATATTGGTTGTGGTGAAAGTGATAACGATGTTAGAGATAATGGTGATTATTGATGATGATGATGACGATGATGATGATGATGATGATGATGATGACGACGACGATGATGATGATGATGATGATGATAATTAATATGATGATGACGATGATGATGATGATGATGATGATGATGATGATGATGATGATGATGATGATGATGATGATGATGATGATTGTAATGATAGTGATGATTATTAAGATGCCGTTTCTGTTGCTGCTGTTGATGATGATTATTGTTGGGCTATTATATAAATACGTATGAGAAGAAAGACATCTATTTTTACGTGTGGGCTAGCTTGCCCCAATTACCAGTGTCATTCAACATCAAATAAAATGAACCCACTCTAACTTCAGAGATACTTATAGTTTACGTCCCCGAGTCAAGGACGAGAAGAAAACATTTCAATCGATGTTGGAGTTGAATCCGCTACCTCACTATCAGCATACCGGAAGTTTAAGAGCAAACACTCTTATCCATTCGGTCATGCAGACTCCCAACGAAAAAAAGAGTCAAATTAGGCGTATAACAAACACTTCTGTACAAAACCTACAGCAATCAAAACCTTTCTAGAATGGAATACACACAAAAAAGGAGACACACAACAAAAGTCACAGTACTACACAGAGGAAGGCCTGGCGGATACATTATTAGACTGCAACAGTATTGAGACTCATCACTGGCTGTTGAAGATGAGGACGGAGCACGCATGGAAATGTCGTGAGTGCTGGGATATCGGTTATTGACTCGACTCAACTCAACTCAACGAAGTCTAAGAAATAATGGAGAAACATACAATGGAAAAAAAAAAGAGATACATTACACGCAGAACAAACACTGCCTTGCAAAAACTAAAACAATCAAAATCTGTCTAGATTGGAACAGACAGAACAACAAAAGTCACAGTACTAAAGGTATGCATATTTCCTGTGGCAACTAACGGGTATAAAGTTCGACATTTAACAAATCAGATTAAAAGCTTTTGTGTGCTTTTGGAATAAAAGTGATACAAAAGAGCATTACAATTTTATTCCATGGAAAAGAGGGCAAACAGATCTGTTCAAGATGAACTCACTATTAGAGAAGACAGATTATTAAGACAGACAACATTGAGGATCATGAAATCTTCCAAGCATGTGGAAGACAAAGGTTTAAGAAGCAAGAGAATCGACCTGATTACATAGAGTTTTATTTCCAAATAGTTGGGTCAGTCGTCATTCGTTAGTCGCTGTTCCAACTTCACTGCAAATGGTGGTCCCATTATGCTCCATTCCTGTGCTAGTGAATACCACACGAAAGGCTCCTCAGTGCTCCATGTGAAAAGTGGAACAGACAGGAGTCTCGACAAATAAACATCCCCCACAGGTATACTGTGCAGGTCAACGCCTTGCTGACAGATTTAGACAGTACCTATCTGATATCAACAGTGGTGCCCAGAAACCGGTATCCACACACCTTAATAGTTCTGACCGCTGTGGCGTGGCAGACATACAGGTCACGGCGTTCAAATCGTGCGAATCTCAAGAACGTGATCGTAAGGCATTGGAAAACCGCCTGAACTTCCAGTTGTGTTCACTCTCCCGTCACGGCCTCAATGCCCAACATAGTTTTATCTAACTTCCAACCTCCCTTCTTCCCCCCCCCCCTTTTTTTCCATCCCCGAAGTAGTATAGCCCACTAGAAAAACGTGGTAGCATATCCTTTACATGACGTAGCAATCAACCCCCAACATTACCTTTGCCGTTTGTGATTTCTTGGCAAGTTTGCGTTCGGTGGCTTGTCATTGCTTTGCTGACATCTTCTAACTACATTACAATTTCTTCCATTGCTGACATCTTCTAACTACATTACAATTTCTTCCAATGCTGACAATCCTTACCAGGTTCTGTAGGTCCATGACTTGGATGTTTCCGTTAAACAGATAACCTTCTGACGTCATGCTTGAGTTGACAGGCGGGAAGCCGAAGTGGATCAAACAGTCGATCACTTAGCTTATATTGGTAGGAAGTAGTTTCATGTTCCCATGGCAACGATAAACATCCGGGTAGGATAAACGGATAACACTTAGACTTTAATGTCACAGATAGTTCTTGCTAACATCTCCTATCTTTAGAAAGAATTAAAGAAACAACTGGGGAGTGAAACAAGTACAGTGGTACCTAGGGTTACGAACGCCTCAGGTCACAAACAATTAAGTTTACGAACAACTTCGAAGATTTTATGTCATGGGTAACGAACAATGCCTCGGGTTACGAACGAAGGCGAGAGAGAGAGAGAGAGAGAGAGAGAGAGAGAGAGAGAGAGAGAGAGAGAGAGAGAGAGAGAGAGAGAGAAGGAGAGAGCCCATGGCAAATAGATGAAGTCGCTTGAGACGATTAATCATCCAATGACACTTTATCATATATATATATATAAGTGATATATATATCACTTCAACACTCTTTGTCTCACTTCAGTGGATATATTTTTATTGGTCTTATGTTTTCCATCTTCCACTCGGCTACTTTTCTCAAGCTGATTCTTGTTCTGATCTCTACAAAACACCTCCCTTAGATGTAATGGCTGTTCCGAGATAGTTATCCCGATTTACCTGTTTAAGAACGTTCACAATTACTATATTAGACAGTGTAGAATGTTTGTTTTTTTTAGAGGTTACAGTAATTTTGTGTTCATTAGTTTAATTCTAACTTATTGTAATGAGATAGTTGTACCGTTTTACCTGTTTAAGAATGTTCACAATTACTAGAATTAGACATTGTAGAATGTCTTTCTTCTGAGAGATTACCGTAATGTTTTGTTTATTAGTTCAATTCTAAACTTAGTTGCCGACTACGTACAAAAACGTTATCTTAGATTTAAAAACAATATAATTAACAAAATACGTGTTTAACATTAGCATCTTTACAGTAACTAACTTCGCGCGGAATGTAGCTCATGCAAAACCTGCCAGGTGCATTTAGCAAGACAGGCTATTTTAAGTATTTGAGGTCGTTTGCAGTTGCAGAAAGTGTGTCACAAAAGCAGCCCAAAGCTATTTTCTACGAACACTTAAAAACCAAAGTTATGCGGCTTAAAAAATGCACACGTTTGCATTTACAGTGACAGTGATTTTGATAGAACATAGATATAAATCACGATACACTGAGAAAATCCATGGTAAAGAATCTGGATGCACAAAATACTGGGGTTTGACAACACAACTAAGCGTTAGCTTGTTTCCTGTTATATAACGCGCACGCACATAAATAACACGCACAAATAACGCACACACAGCCATCCCCTAAATGCGCGGAAAACTAATTAGCTGTCAGGCGAGAATTGTGCTCCATTCTGGCAACGCCCGTTCGCTTTTGCTGTAACAGAATAAACGACCGCGATAACCAAAGCCGGCAATTAAGGCTTTTGCAAGGAATGATAATTCTGGCGCGGAAATGGTAAGAAAGGAAGTAGTGATGCTGGAGAGAGAGAGAGAGAGAGGGAGAGAGAGAGAGAGAGAGAGAGAGAGAGAGAGAGAGAGAGAGAGAGAGAGAGAGAGAGAGAGAGAGAGAGATTGTGTGAGAGAGAGAGGAGGAGAGTGAGAGAGAAGGAACCAAAGAGTGATTGTGGGAAATAGCGTGAGAGAGAGAGAGAGAGAGAGAGAGAGAGAGAGAGAGAGAGAGAGAGAGAGAGAGAGAGAGAGTATGATAGAGAGTGAAAGAGAGAAAGTTATTAATTGAGAGTGAAAGAGCGTGAGGAGAATAGTGAGAGACAATGCGAGAGTGTGAGTGAGAGAGTGAGATAGAAACAGAGTAAGAGAGTGAGTGAGAGAGAGAGAAAGAGGGAGAGGGTAAAAGAGAGAAACAGAGAGTTCGATATAGAGAGTGACAGAAAGGTAGCGTGCGAAGGGAGCGCACAAGAGGTGGAAAAGTGTTTAGATACAGGCTGAATAAATGCAGCCTGAATATAAAGTTGGTTGGAATCAGTTACTGGACGTTGTAAGCGTGTAGAGAACCTGTTCTGTTCTATGGCAGAGGATCATGGACTGTGAATGTGCTGGCTAGGATCTGCTTGGAGGCAGCAGAGATGTGGTTCCTGAGACGAATGTTGCGACCACCTCAGGCCGCCAGAGTAACACCGTGGCGAAGTGGTCAAGCCGTCTGATTCGGGCTCAGAAGGTTGTGGGTTCGATTCCGGGCCGCGTTTCTGTTTACGAGTGCATTTCTTTCGGAGACTCCTGTGTGTCGTCGTTGGAGCTACGGAGTTCGTGCTTTGTGCGACGCTATCGGCAGTTCACCGAGGAAAGAGACTTAGCCATATGGGATAAAAACCCGGTGCAATGAAGTCGACCCTTAGAATTTTAAGCGAATTTTTAATATTAACTAACAGCTGTTGTCTGGACGGCTAATGAAGTTAAAATGATATATAATTCTATTTCTACATGTGGTGGCGCTAGGTCATCACAGATCCGTGGCAAGAAACTGCTTCGTGACAATATAAGTATAAGAAGGAGACAACCAGCGTACTTTGGTCACGCGCTGAGAAGAAAGGCATTAAAAAACATCGTGACAACTGGAAATACCAGTGGTAGAAGAGACAACTGCAGACCAAGAGAAATGATGCTGGATAGAGTGGGATGGTGGCATGGAGGAATATCATCAATAGTATTGATCCAGAAAAAACAACAAAGGCCTTGATCTGTAGAAACGCAAGACGGTATAGCCAGTTGTCACGGCACATGCTGATGATGATGCAGACGTCTGTGTAAGCAACTGTTTTCATTGTTGTTTTTAAACATGTAACATTGAGTTGTGAGTTTTGAGTTATGAGCTTAGAACGGACATCACTGTATTCAGGGCATTCCCATACGCATTTCGTCCCCTCGTTCAACAGCCAGCTAAAAGTCATACTGCTAATCGTCCCAACTGCCATTTGAATTAAAGTTCTCCTGGTCTTCCCTATCAGTTTTGAGATTCGTTCAGAACCCCTGCCGATCATCCGCCATATCATTCTCTCCACATACGAGCCTCAGTCTATTCTCCCGCTTTCTCCACCTGGTCCCACAGGCTCCCGACCACCCCTCCATTGTCCATAGGTAATCTACCAAAGAGAAGTGCATTCCCTGCCAGCCTATCAGCCTATTCATTCCCCCACAACACGCATGACCAAGGCAGAATATCCATACAATTCTCACAATCGTTGACCTCTGAAGCGAAGCATTCTACACGAAACATTCCTTTCCCCACCTTACTAAACATACTACACGAAACATTCCTTTCCCCACCTTACTAAACATACTCCGGGAGTCCGTGAGTGCTTTGTAGATGTCACCTCCAACCATCGGAGACATATATAACAAATAAGGTACTTCGGCAGGTGAGTTAGTGTCGTCGATAAGGATCTTCGTTGATAATATCATGAACGCGGTCAGACGAGGGTTCGGGGCGTGTGTTCGTCGTCCGCTAACTGAGGGAAAGACTATCCACCTAGTCCTCGTCCATCCAGACCTGTTAGATATGATGGCCCTATCACATCGCAGACCAATAGCAGATTCTTGCTTCAGGACAAGGAAAGCTGCAGAAGCTGCCGGATCAACAAAGCAATGTTCTAACTGACCGCCTGTTGGAGCTTCGATCCTAGACCAGCTGCCGACCAAGGCTCAGTGCTTGGTCTTTTTTAAAGGTACACAGAATGTCGATGTCTGTGTCGAAGAGGAAGCGAACGAGATTCGCAATCGCGCCTACCCCTTTCGATATCACCTGCAGGTGAATTAGAAGCAGATTGTGAATCTCCTGCAGGTGGTTTAAAAGCAGACTTGTGAATGTTAACAAAAGTATGAGCGTCTGTCGTTCAGAAAGCAATGGCAAGCTACTGAACACAAACTTGCCTAGTAAATTACAGACAAAAATGTTGGGGTTGGTTGCGACCGCCCTGTAAAAGACATGCAATTAACTAACTAGAACATAGAAAGCAAGACCCCCCAGAATTAGAAAAGTTATAAGCATTCAATAAATATGTTGGCTCGAGGAATAGACTTGGTGCTGCTACCTGACAAATACATTAGACATAAAACAAAACCCTGGCGGCCATCTTGTTTCTATGCGCTGAGAAACAGGCGGGAACAAATTATTGACGGTACATAAACGCGTTTTATGACACCAATTTGCTGCTTTTGCTTTTGTTGTCCTTTGTAAAGTATTGCCTGCATGGTAAACTGGCTACGATAAATGAAAATTACTGTGGCAGACAATTTACATTACTGTGGGAATATGTCTGTTGTATATTTCAGCTTGAAGGATTCATTGTTTTGTTGTATGTTGTGTGACTTTTGCGGTATGCACCTGACGAGGTGCAGCGAAATATGCCAGGCAGTATGCGCAGTCTATTGGTTGTGTCTTCATTATTAAAATTCACTACTCGGAAATAGAGTTTTGAGATAAATAAGTCAATATGCGTAGAAAGACAGGCGCAAGGCATGCAAGAAATAAAGGAAATCTATACAAGAAAAGAGAGAACACATGAAGAGCAAAATAAAAATGGCCAGGGGAAACTATGCGGGACAAATACTTTTTACTTCAGAAATATAAAAAGAAGGCAAAAAAGAGTGCAAGACAGGAAAGAAAAGGAACGAAAGAATCAAGAAAACAATAACAATGTGGATAGGAAGCAAGGAAACAGACAATGTGAGGATAGAATATGTGACAGCAGGCCGACAATGAAAGGATAGAATATGTGACAGCAGGCCGACAATGAAAGGATAGAATATGTGACAGCAGACAGACAATGAAAGGATAGAATATGTGACAGCAGACAGACTATGTGAGGATAGAATGTGTGACAGCAGACAGACAATATGAGGATAGAATGTGTGACAGCAGACAGACAATGAGAGGATAGAATATGTGACAGCAGACAGACGATATGAGGATATAATATGTGACAGCAGACAGACAATGAAAGGATAGAATGTGTGACAGCAGACAGACAATGTGAGCATATAATATGTGACAGCAGACAGACAATGTGAGAATGGAATATGTGACAGCAGATTGAGAATGTGAGGATAGAATATGTGACAGTAGACAGACAATGTGAGGATAGAATACGTGACAGCAGACAGACGATATGAGGATATAATATGTGACAGAAGATTGACAATGAAAGGATATAATATGTGACAGCAGACTGACAATGTGATCATATAATATGCGACAGCAGACAGACAATGAGAGGATAGAATATGTGACAGTAGACAGACGATATGAGGATATAGTATGTGACAGCAGACAGACGATATGAGGATATAGTATGTGACAGCAGACAGACAATGAGAGGATAGAATGTGTGACAGTAGACAGACAATGTGAGCATATAATACGTGACAGCAGACAGACAATGTGAGGATAGAATATGTGACAGCAGACAGACAATGTGAGGATAGAATATGTGACAGCAGACAGACAATGTGAGGTTAGAATATGTGACAGTAGACAGACAATGTGAGGATAGAATATGTGACAGTAGAGAAACAATGTTAGGATAGAATATGTGACAACAGATTGACAATGTGAGGATAGAATATGTGACAGCAGATTGACAATGAAAGGATATAATATGTGACAGCAGACAGACAATGTGAGGATATAATATGTGACAGTAGACAGACAATGTGAGGATAGAATATGTGACAGCAGACAGACAATGTGAGGATAGAATATGTGACAGCAGACAGACGATCCATCCATCCATCATGTGCCATGCCGGTAAGCGTGGGCGGTCATGTTCTGCCATCTCACTCGATCAACAGAGTCGTGGATCAGTTCCGTGTTTCTGTCTCGACCATGCCACAAGGCCAAGCCATCCAGATACTTGTTTCTAGGTCTTCCCCTCGGTCTGTTCCCCTCGATCTTACCAGTTGTCACCAAGTTCTCCAAATCATTTCTTCTCATAACATGCCCATAAAATTGTGACTGTCTACGTCTAATGTCTCTGATCAGTTTACGATCTTCATTTGTTTCTTGAAGGACTTCTTTATTGGTCTTTCTGGCTGTCCATGGTATTCTTTGCATTTTCCTCAGAAACCACATTTCTACAGCCATCAGATGTTTTTCAGCCTGGCTGCTCATTGTCCAAGCTTCACATCCATATAAAAGTACAGGTTCTATGTAGCATCTCAACACTCTTTTTCTCGTTTCAATTGACATCTTTTTATTGGTCAGTATGTTTTTCATCTTGCTAAAGGCTACTTTTGCCATGGCGATTCTTGTTCTAATCTCTTCAAGGCATCTCCCATCAGATGTTATTACTGTTCCGAGATAATTGTACCTATTCACTTGTTGAAGAATATTTACATTTACTTGTATATTACACTGTGGTATTTCGTTCTTCCTAGTGCTGAAGGGCTTGCGAACGCGGTTTGTGAGCCCGTATATAGGGGTTCGAAACACGGCGGTGCTGGTTTTTTCGAAAAAGGTATAGAGACCGGTCGTTCAGAAAGCAATGGCAAACTACTGAACGTAACACTTGCCTAGTACATCAACAACAGCTGAAAATGCTGGTGTTGACTGCAACGTCCCGTAAGGGATACGCAACAAATTTTAAAGTGACGACCATAATCTGTGTCTTTTTACAATTTAATTCTAACCCTTGTTGTTCACTGTGTGTAACAACCGCATCTACTAAATTTTGCAGGTCCTGTTCATTGTCTGCAATCAAGACTGTATCATCTGCATATCTAATGTTATTGATGCATCGTCCCCCAATGTTGATTCCTTCCATATTTTCAATATTTCTGAAATTATTTTCACTGTACAGGGAAAACAGATCTGGAGACATTACACATCCCTGTCTCACACCTCTCTTAATAGGCTGATATTGGCTTACTTCATTATCAACTCTTATGGCAGCTTGTTGTTTCCAATATATGTTTTTTACCAGTCTAAGGTCTTTCCCATCAATTTGTAGATCTTCAAGCATCCTTATCATGTTGACATGTCTCACTTTATCAAAAGCCTTTGTGTAGTCAATAAAGCAAAGGTGTAGATCTTTGTTTACTTCTATAGAACGTTCGATTACGGTTCTCAGTATATACACAGCATTTACTGTACCCTTGCCTACTACAAACCCACAGACGATATGAGGATAGAATATGTGACAGCAGATTGACAATGAAAGGATATAATATGTGACTGCAGACAGACGATATGAGGATATAATATGAGACAGCAGATTGACAATGAAAGGATAGAATATGTGACAGCAGACAGATGATATGAGGATAGAATATAAGACAGCAGACAGACAATGAGAGGATAGAATATGTGACAGCAGATTGACAATCAAAGGATAGAATATGTGACAGCAGACAGACGATATGAGGATATAATATGTGACAGCAGATTGACAATGAAAGGATAGAATATGTGACAGCAGACAGACGATGTGAGGATAGAATATGTGACAGCAGACAGACAATGAGAGGATAGAATGTGTGACAGCAGACAGACAGTGTGAGCATATAATATGTGACAGCAGACAGACAATGAGAGGATAAAATATGTGACAGCAGATTGACAATGAAAGGATATAATATGTGACAGCAGACAGACGATATGATGATATAATATGTGACAGCAGACTGACAATGTGATCATATAATATGCGACAGCAGACAGACAAGGAGAGGATAGAATATGTGACAGCAGACAGACGATATGAGGATATAGTATGTGACAGCAGACAGACGATATGAGGATATAGTATGTGACAGCAGACAGACAATGAGAGGATAGAATGTGTGACAGTAGACAGACAATGTGAGCATATAATATGTGACAGCAGACAGACAATGTGAGGATAGAATATGTGACAGCAGACAGACGATATGAGGATAGAATATGTGACAGCAGATTGACAATGAAGTGATATAATATGTGACAGCAGACAGACGATATGAGGATACAATATGTGACAGCAGATTGACAATGAAAGGATAGAATATGTGACAGCAGACAGACGATGTGAGGATAGAATATGTGACAGCAGACAATGTCTTGGGTTTCGTCGCTAGCCAAATTGAGGGAACTATTGACCACCTATTCCTCCTTTCTCACAGGCCTACAGAATGCGATGGCTTTATCACAACACAAAATAAAAGCGGTTGAGCTGTTAAGGCCTCTTGAGTGTTTATGCCTGTGGCTACGTTTTGAGTACGCATTTTCCTCGTCTTGGACTGAAAATGCATGGTTCCGTCGCCCAGCTACTTAGTTGAATGCGTGGAGCGGCACTGTGAGCTGTGGATGCCGCGTGGAGTGCTTTTACATCTGTCCATGGTTGTTTGTATCGTGAACTGCATGTCCATAAAAATTGCGGCTACCTGTTGCTGAACTAACTGGGCTTGCCTTATGTAGTAATGTGTGGCTGCTGGTTTTCTATTGACTGCCCCTTGTTTCGACGATGAACTGTATTTTTCGTGGGGGACTTTTATGTTGGCATTCTGGCGGCGGCATTATGCATAGTATACCTGTGAGGGCTGTTCGTTTGTCGACCTTCCTGTCTGTTCCACTTTTCACATGAGACAGTGAGGAGCATTTTGTGTGATATTCACTAGCACAAGAATGGAACATTATAGAGACAACCTGTTGCCGTGAAGTTGGAACCGCGACTAATTAACTAACTAACTAACTAACTAACTAACTAACTAACTAACTAACTACTAACTAACTAACTAACTAACTAACTAACTAACTGACTAACTAACCTACTCCAGGAAACTGCTTCGGAAAAAAAATAATGAGTTGATCCTCGTGTTATATTTTTTCACAAAATAACAGATTATGTTTTGGTGTTGATCAGCAATCTCCAGGGTTTCAGTTTCTGTTCCGGATGTAAACTTTTAAATAATGCGGGGATCGGCTCCATTTACCATCTGACGGCTCCTGGCAGACAAATTAGCAAGTTCCTGGCAAGGTCGTGAGGACCCGGTCGGGCAGCTTCAAAACAAAACACCGCAAAATTTTCAGCCAGGAAAATGTATGAACTTGTCTACATACGTTTGTTTTTTTACACTTAGTATAGCTAAGCCACTTAATGTGGCTTGTATTCTGAGCCAGATATGCATAGAGCATCCATGTAATCATCATCCGGTGCCTTGTCGGCGGACATAGCCGATCATGCCTCTCCACAAATTGCGATCTCCAACGACATGGATCAATTCATGTGTGACACCCTTCCGTGCCAAGACACAAGACTGAAGTCTAGGGGAAACCACAGCTGTATTTTCCCAAGACAATCATGCCTCTCAGCAAAGTTGATAAAGATAACGACGTTAATGGGGGTTCCAGTGGAGTATCTTCCTCCGGTAGGGAGCATCATGTGCTGCAGGTGATCTATGGTATACTGGTCGTTGACAGGAAACTTGGCAGCCGAGGTAGCGCAGTGGCTGGTCCGATGACGACCGGCCCGATGGTTATGTATTCGCATCCTGTGCTGGAATGTCTTCGTTAACTTAGACTCCCAGGTCTAGAATTAGCACCAGAAAACTCTTACGGAAGTAAAGGCAGCAGGTGTGATTTGACCACAACGCTCACCAAGTGTCCAAAAATATAGAGCCAGCATGGATGGACTTCATTGTACCGGGTTTTATCCCATTTGGCTGGGTCGCTCTTCACAGAATGGCAAGCGAACCTATCGAGCGCATCTCACAAAACCCCGACCGCTTTAGTGTGTGTCCACAACACAAATCTCCAACGTCAATGATTTGACGGCACATTTTGTAAACCGGTCAAGTAATTGATAGGGACAGTACGTTTAGTGTGATGTTTAACACACAACATGCTCGCATTTTAAAGCTGTAGAGGCAGTTGCCATTCATTTAAGAAAGCCAACTTTGTGCAGGCAAAAAGACATGATAGTCAGTTTCAAATTACCGTGGTAGACAATTCAAATTACTATGTGAATAAGTCTATTGTACATTTCAGCTTGATGGATTTATTTTATTGCTATAATTTGTGTTGTGTGCTTTCTTCATTATGTACCTCATGAGATGCAGCGAAATATGTCAGTTATTAAATCGTACAATCTATTGTTTGTGTCTTCAGTATTCAAATTCATTGTTTTGAATATATGCATATATTTATGGTTACACCGGTTGCAATGAAATCAACCCTCTTGCCTTTAAACCTCCCCTAAGAGAGGACGGAGCAGTATGCGCTTGCGCAATAGCGATTACAAATACAAAAATAGCTGCACCACTATCGGCTTGCATCGTGGAAGAACAAAGAGGCGGTATTCGTTTTATTTTCATTTTATTTTTAATTTTGCAAAGTTTGTATGTGGTCAGAGAGTGTGAAACCCTGTTTACTCTACAAAAGAGTGATGGTTGGGTAAAGATGCAGTTGTTGAAGCTAGGGAAGAGTATGGATGGCTAGGAAAAATTCTAAGGAAACACCCGTTGTCTCTGGTTATGAAAAGATGCAGGAATCCACTGAGAAAGTCATGCTGACCGTCTTTAGAGATATAGAAAGTCCTTTATTGGTGCATTTCAAGGAAAGGTATGAAACTGTGGCTAATGCTCAATACATGGACAAGCTAGTGAACAAAGTAAAGTCCACGATACGATACAAACAACGGGGACGTCTCTCGAAAAGAGTTTTGTTGCTGCACGACAACGCCCGCCCTCACACGGCTGTACAAACTGTGAATACACTGCGTGATCTGAAATTTGAGATCTTGAAACATCCAGCTTACATTTCAAATTTCCATCAGACTTTCACTTGTTTGGACCCTTGATAGAAAATTTACGAGGTCAGAGAATTGCGGATGACAACGAGATAATGGGGGAGCTGCAAAACCGGTTTAAGGCAACACAACAAATCGTGTTCTAGACGGCATCAACAAGTTAGAAGACAGGTCGACCAAGTGTGTTGCCAAGCAGTCGGACTATGTTGATGAATAACTCAAACACAATTTCTGTTTGGCACTATTGTAAAAGATGTATTCTTAACATTTATTTTACTTAATGCCTTCGCCTTGTAAGGTTGAAAGCCATTAGCCAACAAATGAAATTCAATGCGTTAAACTACTAGCAACCGTCAAAACAAAAGCAAGATACAATCTTTCAAACAAATGCACTTAAGAATCGTTCACAAAGTCGACAAAGTTCTTACGAAGTAAACGTATAGTCTCTAACAAAGGGTGCAAAACGTACATTAGACGTTTGATGAATAGACACCGACTGCGCACACATTTTAGACAAACGGAAATGAGAACGTCAAGGGGAATTACGCAACACGTTTATAGTAATATTCATTGTACACGTTCCCCTGTCGGCGCTTACCAAACCCTACACCCCACATTGTGCATATTTTATGTCGTCCCTGGAGCTATGATCAGAAGACTAACCCATATAGGTTGGGACCTAGTGCAAAGCGGATCCTGTTCCTTGTTACTCCTTTTAACCCTCAACCTTTTTCTTATTGTATAAAAATACACAGTCCGTAGTTTGAATCGAACCAGTATTACTAGAGAGAGAGGCGAGCTGCGTAACCTCTCCACCACGCCGCCGCTAACTACAAGTGTATTAACGTGGATTAGATTACATGTATCTGTGGATCGATTGTGGTAAGCCCTATTCCAGTGGTTCTCAACCGATTGGGAATCCCACCCCCCATCCCCTGGGGGTGGGGGGGGGGGGGGAGGGATTTTAGAGTTTCCGGAAGGGTGGTGGAATTAAGATTATTTCAAGATCGTGTTAATACAAGAACCGATTACTTGATACTATTTTTCCCTCCACACTTTACGGTTCTGTGCTTTTCTTAAATTCGTTTTATAATGTAAGTAGAATTGCAAATCACGTTTTATGTAGACGTTAGACTTGTTCTAGTATGTGTTATTAAAGTTAGCTTCCATTTTTACGTAAACTGTGTAAGGTGGGGGAGGAGGATTTATAGGGAGGAAATACGAAGGAGAGGGGTGTGACATTCTGAACATGTGGTGAAGGGGTGCATGGGCCAAAACAGGTTGAGAACCACTGGCTTATTCAGTGAGTCATATACCATGAACCACGGACAGACAGACACATGTCCCAGCCACTGAGCTATCACACGCTTGCAATTTTCAAGGACACTCCAGGGGGTCGTCGCTGGAGCAACAGAGTTAGCACTATGTCGGACGCTATCAACAGGCCGCTATGTAGAAAGAGACCGAGCAACACGGGATAAAACCCGGTGCAATGAAGTTGAATCTCTCGCCTTTATATATGTTGTTATTTAAGTTTTCAGTGTAGAATGGTGCGACAGCGAGCGGCAAGGTGATCTGGCCGACACTCAGTACTCCGAGGAAAGGCCAGAAGAACACATAATGAGACTGTAAGTTGTACCATCACTCTTCACTGGTTGTTGAAGATGAGGAAGGAGAACGTATGGGAATGTCCAGATTGCTGTGATACCCGTTCTTGACTCAGCTCAAACTCAACTCTTTTCAGTTGAGTCATACGATTGTCTAAATATGGACATACCCACACCACAGAACGATAAAACAGAAGCGATCAACACCTGTAGCAACATTACAGTCAGCCGGGCTTGGCTAAACCATCCAGCAGCCGGCTGTTGTTGCTGCAGCCCAAGGTCTGTATCGATTGCTACATGAACAACCATAGACGAGACGGCCAACACACGATGGTGCGTGTAACAGATGGTTGCCTTGTGTGTCCGTAGGTTAACACGACGCCGGTAGGGTATCGGTGTCGGGAGTTATGACGGCTTCTGTTGGTTTCAATTCATTCTACGGAGGTCAGTTTGACCGAATGGATAAGAGAACTCGCTCTTAAACTTCCTGTGCGTTGATGCCGAGGTATCGGGTTTAACCCCTTCGCCGATCAGTTGAACTAAAATGTTGACTTCTTATCCTTGACTTTTGGACGTACCTCTGAAGTCAGAGTGTGGTCGCCTGATCGCGAGAGACACTAGTAATATGGAAAGTTAATCCACACGCAAAAATCAGTTCATTGCACTAGACGAAGTAGCATATGTATGGAGTACGCTTGAGTTCAAAGCAAAGGGTCGAAACAATGCATTCTACATCAAAAGACGCTGTGGCTTATGGGCATTGAGTGCTGAGTGGCCTCTACAAATATCAGGTTGGCAAGATTTAACCATTACGTCAGAGGCACCTTAAAATAGTCCTCCACTTTTACTTATTAAACAAAATGAATCGCATACTGGTATGTGGTCTGTTGGGACCATCACAATTTGTAAGCCGCAGTGCAGGAAGGACTAGATAGTTAGTTTTTTCCTGCTGTAGCTAGCAGTGAACCCAGGTATCGAACCCTCGTCCCACAGCGCTCAAGTCATTGTCAGCGTAACTTCTTAAACTTACCGCCAATGCGCCTGCCACTTTTACTAAACTTACCACAAGCATGCTGAGAGAAATAGACAAAATAGCGAGTTCCCCACTGGACCTTATTCTGGTACTAGACACAGCACGGACAAACAACATCTTTAGATTCAATACGGGATACTGTAGACTACAAGTTTAGTTTAATTTGTCGAGAATCAACATCACGGCACTCGGGTGTAACCCACAAGCACTCTATTCGACTCCTTACCCAAGCCTGAGTCCAGAGAATCTCAGCTCAGTCCACGAACTTCGTAGCACCGGCGAGGATCCTGAAATACTTTGAGTAGATTTTTAACTTGTAATTTTGCCCAGGAAGCGCCGTTAAGCTATTCTTTTTTCGGTTTCCAACTGCCAAGGGATTTTTTTCGTGCGGAACAACACACACGGGCGTCCGATCTCACTACCCAGAGACTAGGGGGAATGTTACTAGAAGTCCACATGTAGTAGTAGTAGTAGTAGTAGTAGTAGTAGTAGTAGTAGTAGTAGTAGTAGTAGTAGTAGTAGTAGTAGTAGTAGTAGTAGTAGTAGTAGTAGTAGTATACAACTAAATATGTTAGTTGAATATCCTTTACAGGACGTCATAGTCAACCCCAGTATTATTTTGCTGTTTGTGTTTTCTCGGCAAGTTTACGAGTTTTCCACTGCTTCCTGAACAAACAAAATTACCGCCAACAAACAAACATCTGTAAGCTGAATGTGTCTATGTATGTGAATGTATGTTGGAACGTTGGCACGCATTTCACAATCATCATATCATCTTTGCCCAGGTGAAGTCAATGAAACAATTCAGAAAATAAAAGTATCACATGAGGAATGTTTTCAGGTATTTACATAACACTGTGGAATGTGTGCCCCAGTGGTTTTCAAGCTCTGAGCGTAGGTATCCTCTTCTTCTTCTTCTTCTTCTTCATCATCTTCTTCTTCTTCTTCTTCTTCTTCTTCTTCTTCTTCTTCGGTGGCATCATCATTACCATTGTCTCCCTCTTCTCCTTCTTCTTTCTTCTTCTTCTTCTTCTTCTTCTTCTTCTTCTTCTTCTTCTTCTTCTTCTTCTTCTTCTTCTTCTTCTTCTTCTTCTTCTTCTTCGGTGGCATCATCATTACCATTGTCTCCCTCTTCTTCTTCTTCTTCTTCTTCTTCTTCTTCTTCTTCTTCTTCTTCTTCTTCTTCTTCTTCTTCTTCTTCTTCTTCTTCTTATTCTTCTTCTTCTTCTTCAGTATCACCATCACCATCATCATTGTTTCTTTTGTCTTCTCTTCCTACGTCTCCTTCTTCGTCTCTATTTCTGTCTTTGTGGGTTTTCGCTGCATTACTTCTTCTGATTTCCGCACCTTTCGACCCAGAAATCCGACTTCAGAAGGGGACATTTAACCATAGAATTGTCTTAGCCCCTCAAGACATACTATAAATGTGTTTGCTGTGGGTAGGCCATGTATGTATTACATCCAATGTGTGCAGCAGTCTTTCTTGCTTAGATTCTACTTTGCACACAAAAGAAGATAAGGGTTTTCACAAATGTCTGAGTGTCCAAATAGTGTAGAACGCAAAGATAATGACTTTTACTAACCAGAGCACGTGGGTAGCCGTTAAAGACAGACAGACAGACAGACAGACAGACAGGCAGGCAGGCAGGCAGGCAGGCAGGCAGGCAGGTAGACAGACAGGCAGGCAGGCAGACAGAACTCTCAAACCTTCAAGAAAGTCCACAAATACACGTCCTCAACGTGAGAACCGCTGGTAACAGGCACCTAGAAGGGAGACAAACAAGACACAAAAACCTACCCCAGGCAACTATTTATCTCCCCTCTGAATTCCCATCCTCGTGGAAGACAATTCCGTTCCTAAGCAGGAATATCAGGTTCGCGCGATTACCTTGTAGCCCTTGCTTCGAGGCACATATCTCACACTTGGCTGACACAACAAAGACAGATATCTGTGTCTCTCCACAGTATATTAACTCTTTGTCTCTCCACGGTATATTAACTCTTTGTCTCTCCACGGTATATATTATATTAACGCGACGGAAATAGCAAGAGGAAACTGACACAAAGGAGACCTCGCCGGCCACATCCCCGGCTGACGTCACAGGCTACGAAATTGAAGTTAGTCAACACCGACACACAAGACGAGAGAAATTAAACCCGCACATGGAACAACTACAATTATAACCAACGCTATTACAGCAGATTGAAAGAGGTGGAAAGTTTTTTTTGTTTTTTTGTTTCCACAAATCGGATTAGTATTTTGAATCTTTTCAGCCATTACCACCCAATGGACAACAATCACCTTGAGATTAATATGCTGTTAGGTTAAACCCGTCAACGGCCGCTATTTGTGGCTGACTCTGTCACAGGATTATTAATCTGAGCCAGGGATAGACCCTAATGTAACTTCTTATTGAGGCTGAACAGGATAGGGGTAAGGGTATAATCGAAATCCAGTATATTAACTCTTTAGTACCCCTCCCCGTCTTTTTTGGCGGCCTTGGTGTCGGTAGCGGCTACTTCGTTTCTCTTCTTGAACGTTAGGTGTTTTCTTTGGACAACAGTCACTTTCAAATGAATATCTTATTTGCGGCTGACTCGGTCTCGGGATTATTAATGTAAGCCATGGATGGACCCTACTATAACTTTTCTTCTGAGGTTGAACGTGGTAGGGGTAATGGTATAATCGAAATCGAACCTCTGTGTATTAACTCTATGTCTCCCCAGTATATTAACTCTTTGTCTCCGCAGTGTATGCTTCTTAGTTTTTCGTCATTGTCTGAAGAAAATGCCATGCCTCTACGCAGAAAAGAAGCTCTAGTGCCGGCCTTGCACGCCTTACTGGTTTCTGATCTTGGAGAGGGGAAAGAGAACTGGACCACACATTTGTACAATGTTGGGTCAACTTCGGCCACGTGTTGGAGCCGAGATATATGGGAGGAAGAGACGAGGGGGATGGGAGGAAGAGACAAGTGAGATGGGAGGAAGAGACAAGAGAGATTGGAGAAAGAGACTAGAGAGATGGGAGTAAAAGACGAGAGAGATGGGAGGAAGAGAGAAAGAGAGATGGAATGAAGCGACGAGAGAGATGGGAGGAAGAGAAGAGAGGGGTGGAATGAAGAGACGAGAGAGATGGGAGGAAGAGATGAGAGGGGTGGAAAGAAGAGACGAGAGAGATGGGAGGAAGAGATGAGAGGGGTGGAAAGAAGAGACGAGAGAGATGGGAGGAAGAGATGAAAGAAAGAGACGACAGAGATGGGAGGAAGAGACGAGAGAGATTGCAGGAAGCGTCAAGAGAGGTTGGAGGAAGAGACAAGAGAGATGGAAGGAAGAGACGAGAGAGATGGAAGGAAGAGACGATGGGGATGGGAGGAAGAGACGAGAGAGATGGGAGAAAGAGACGGGATAGTTGGGAGAAAGAGACGAGAGAAATGGGAGGAAGAGACGAGAGCAATTGAAGATAAATGAGAGAGAGAGAGAGAGAGAGAGAGAGAGAGAGAGAGAGAGAGAGAGACGGGAGAAAGACTTCAGAGACAGAAGCGACGGAGAAGAGGCGAAAGAGAGAAAGAAAAAGAAACGAGAGTTAAAGACCAACGAACGACCGAACCTTACTTTCAAACAATTTGGAATTGGTTAAAGAAACAAGAAAGAGAGACGGGATAGAGACAGATGAGAGATAAACAGAGAGGCGAATGAGATAAGATATATAAGAAAATGACAAGAGAGATCAGAGAGAGCTGGCGAGAAAAGATTAAGATGAGAGAAACAGACAAGAATATAAACGACGAGAGAAACGAGAAAACGACATGGCAGAAACGTGAAAGAGTTAGGAGAAAAATAAGAAAGGACGCCATGTGTAACACTAATCTGCTTTAATGGGATTCGAGCCTTTTTGAGACCACAATCCAGGTAACCTAGTACACAAATATACTACACGACCAAGCATCCACATTCCGTACACCTGTACAGGTTGAAGTAGAATATTGATGAAACATAACGAAGATATCAACATTCTTCTCCCATGAATCACCTGGTGATATTACAACAATGTGGCAAGAGAGAGCAGTTTGTCACTCATTCACGTATGTGTTTGGCTGAAATTATTGGCTTCTGTGAGTGGGAAATCAGAGGGGGAAATCAGATAGCGATGGGAACGATTAGTAGTATGACTCTTCGCTGGCTGTTGAACGTGGGAACTGAGCACATATGGGAATGTCCCGAGTGCAGTGATGTCGGTTCTTAACTCAACTCAACTCAACTCATTATCAATATTATCCTACCAACTGCACTACGAAGAAAATAAATGAAAATATGCAACTCCAACACGCGAACAGCAAAATAGTTACATTCTAAGGAGAAACACCACGCCCAATTGAAAAACACTGAAGGCAGGTGATAAGAAGAAAACTGGTACAGAAGGAAAACAACATTAATTTAACAGATTCAATGTCAAAGGATAATATATCGCTAAATATGACCCTTTATTAGGACAAAGGACGATATATCTTCATACTAGTATAATGGTATTGTGTGTTTTGTTTCGTGGTATTTTCCACAATCGCAATTCTCAGTGAACGTAAATTCACATTATAATACGTGTGCTTCTGATTGTGCGCCATGTTTGGTCCAAATCCACGTTTAGTTTCACACTGAAAGTCCAAACGTATACAATTATGTCTTTGGTTTGCACCGAGTCAAAGGTCATACAAAATGCTAGCTTGACAAAAGATGCTGAAGTCTGTTATTTTTGTAATATTTAAAACACATTTAAAAACAACGAAATAGGATTGCACTGGGAAGTTAGTTAAGTTAGTTGCATATAATTTACAGGACGTTGTAGTTAACCCAAGCATTATTTTTTTAGCTTTTGTGATTTCTTGGCAAATTTAATTTCAGTACTTTTTTTTATTGCTTTCTGGACGATCGGCACTCATACCGTTGTATGAAAACCAGCATAAGGCGGTCTGCTGATAAATTACCTACAGCTGTGTGTCGAACGTGGTATGTAGGATTACGAGATGCGTCCGTAACACCTTCGTTACAGAAAGTGAGTGAGAGAGAGAGTGTGAGAGAGGGAGAGAGAGAGAGGGTGAGTGAGGGAGAGAGGGGGAGAGAGAGGGTGAGTGAGGGAGAGAGGGGGAGAGAGAGGGTGAGTGAGGGAGAGAGGGGGAGAGAGAGGGTGAGTGAGGGAGAGAGGGGGAGAGAGAGGGTGAGTGAGGGAGAGAGGGGGAGAGAGGGGGAGAGAGAGGGAGAGAGAGGGAGAGAGGGGAGAGAGAGTGAAAGGGAGGGGGAGAGAGAGGGAGAGAGAGGGGAGAGAGAGAGGGGAGAGAGAGAGAGGGTGAGTGAGGGAGAGAGGGGGAGAGAGAGGGAGAGAGAGGGAGAGGGGAGAGAGAGGGGGAGAGGGAGAGTGAGAGAGGGAGAGAGAGAGGGAGAGAGAGTGTGAGAGAGGGAGAGAGAGAGTGAGAGAGAGAGAGGGAGAGAGAATATGAGAGAGAGATAGAGTGAGTGAGAGAGAGAGGGGTGAGAGAGGGAGAGAGAGGGGAGAGAGAGAGGGGAGAGAGAGAGAGAGTGGGGAGAGGGAGTGAGAGAGGGGGAGAGAGAGGGAGAGAGATAGAGAGAGTGAGAGAGAGGAGAGAGTGATAGAGAGAGAGGGAGAGGGAGAAAGAGAGAGAGGGGGATAGGGGGAGTGAGAGAGGGGGAGAGATAGAGGGAGAGATAGAGGGAGAGGGAGAGAGAGAGAGAGATGGAGAGAGAGGGAGAGAGAGGGAGAGGGAGAGGAAGAGAGAGGGAGTGAGAGGGAGAGGGAGAGGGAGAGGGAGAGAGTGTGAGAGAGTGTGAGAGCGAGGGAGAGAGAGAGGGAGAAAAAGAGAGGGAGAGAGAGGGAGAGAGAGAGGAAGAGAGAGTGAGAGATAGAGAGGGAGAGAGTGAGAGAGAGAGGGAGAGAGGGGGGAGAGAGGGGGAGAGAGTGAGAGAGAGAGAGGAAGAGAGAGGGGGAGAGAGAGAGGGAGAGGGAGAGAGAGAGGGAGAGCGAGAGAGAGAGGGAGAGAGAGGGAGAGAGAGAGAGAGGGAGAGAGAGGGGGAGAGAAAGAACGAACAGACTTTATTTTCAACGGATTAAGAATTGGGCACGCATGTCCGTCTAACATCTGGACGCCCACCTGCCGATCTGGTTTCCCAGCCCAAAATGGGTACCAGGAAATGTTTTAGGGAGACTCTTCGCTGGCTGTTGAACGAGGAGACGGGGCACGTGTGGGAATGTCCTGAGTGCAATGATGTCGTTTCTTAACTCAACTCAGCTCCACTTAACTCAACTCAACTCAACTCAACTCAAGTCAACTCAACTCAACTCAAGTCAACTCAACTTAACTCAAGTCAACTTAACTCAACTCAAGTCAACTCAACTCCATTGAACGGGAGAAGAGCCACCTGCGGAGAGAATCGCAGTAAGGAAGAATTCAGTAGGTGGCTTAACAGGAATTGTGTTATCAAGTGCATCGCGCGATATCATATTACATGCCACCAGAGCTGACCCATCCCCACCCCCTCCACATCCTTCTCCCAGGGGTCTCCGAAAAAAGTGCTCTCTTCTGAATGGCGCATTCCGAAAGCGAATTCACGACCGTCAACGCGCAAGGCAGACGGTTTGATCACTCGGCCACGTGAAGAGGAGGGGAAACTACAGCATCTGCATTCTTCGGGTCTGCCACAAACACACGTACATTTCCCCCAGCATTTTCCACCATGGGTCTGTGTTGCGGTTGCATCACCACATTTGGTAGGGCTGAATGCACCGGGGGAGGGGGAAAGAAGGTAGATAGCCAGTCTTTTCCTCACTTTTGCAGGCGACGAGTCCAGATGTCGAACTGCGTCCGACCGTGCTCATGATATTTTCAGCGCAGTAAGCTATCGACTCCGCTAATGCGGCACCTGAATACATCAGCACGTATACATACATTTAACATTACTTAAATCTCGGAGTAGTCATAACATCTGGTGGATGATGCCTTGAAGAGATAAGAACAAGAGTCGCCATAGCGAAGGTAGCCTTTTGCAAGATGGAAAACATACTGACCAATAAAATGTTATTTGCAACGCGAAAAAGAGTGTTGAGTTGCTGCAGTAAACTTATACTTGTGAATGAATGTGAAGCGTGGACAATGAGCAGACTAGCTGAAAAATATCTAATGGCTCTGGAGATGTGGTTTCTGAGGAAAATGCAAAGAATACCATCGACAGACAGAAAAGCCAATGACCAAGTCCTACGAGAAACAAATGAACATTTTAAACTTATGAGAAAAATTAGACGTAAACAATCGAATTTTTTTTTTTTTTTTGTTGGTCACGTTATCAGAAGAAATACACTGGAGAACTCGGTGACAACTGGCAAGATCGAGGGGAAGAGAACAAGGGGAAGGCAGAGAAGTAAATTCCTGGATGACGTGGCCACGTGGTATGGTCGAGACAAGAACACTGAGCTGATCCACGATTCTGGTGATCAAATGAGATGGCGAAACATGACCGCCCATGCTTACCGGCATGGTACATGATGAATGATGAATGAAATGATTGTGGCTCATTGTTACTTAAAACTGAAACCATTCACTCTCATTTATCAACACTTACGTTAGTGGCAGATGCCATTTCAGGATTGTACGGCGAAAAACAATCTTCTCAGAACACACTTTATCCTTCCTGGAAATTCTCCCGGAGAAATGCAATCTAAACCAGTCTTCTGACTGTTTGCCTCAAATTTTGATGTTGAACGCTACCCTAGTCAAGCTTGGTTGAGTTTTGTCCTTGATGAAAACCGCGCTCTTTGTATGTGAATGCAACTCGTGCAATAATAACTTCGGTGTCTCCCTGAGCAACAGCCCTCACGTGTAAAGAGTGAGTAGATATGTTATTCGATGGACGATGTATTAACACATGTGAAATGTGAAATAGGCCACCGCTACAGGCCGTGGTATAGGGCCGGCAGATGGTATGATTAATACGAGACCTTTGTTGCACTATTTTGTCCTTGGGCCAAGAATGTCAATCTATCTGTGTGCGCAGTGGTGCAAATAATACTGGTTGAGGGTGCCCATTCTCTTATTATAGCAATCAGTTGGGATAATATATTTTGCGAGAGAAAGTCTTGTGGTTAAAACTATTAGCATGTCCTTTGCAGTCAATCCCAGCTTGTGAGTTTTACTTGGCAGTTTTAGGTTCAGTACTTAGTCTTATGGTAGATACTATTATAAGGATATGTTCGTACCTCCATAGCCAAGTGGATAAACCGCCCTCCTCCCGATCTGAATGGACTGGGTTCGCATTAAGACTCCACCATTTGGAGCACATTCCAACTTTTTCATCGGAAACCTCTGGGGGTCGTCGCTGGATTTACGGAGTTCATGCTCATTGCGACGTTTTCGAAAGTGCGTTTTGTGAAAAGACGCCGAGCCATTTGGGATAAAACCCGCTGCAATGACGTCGATCCTCTTGTTTTTTTTTTTTTTTTTTTTTTTTTAACCCCTTTTTTCAGTGTGAAATCTTCACATATTCTCGGTTTACGAAATACTAACCAATGTACACAACCTGTAGTGCTATTGACAGATGCAAAATCAGTACTCGAGGCACTCCTGTCTGGGAAATTGCCAGTACTGCGGATACTACTTTCTGAACTTGGCAGCCAGCGTAAGGTCACCATACACTGGATACCATTTCACTGTGGAGTACCCAGAAACGACAGAGCTGATCGATTGTCTAAGGAAGGAGTAATAGAAGAACAACCTGATGCACCCGTTACATTCCACCAAAAAAAAAAAAAAAAGAATGCTTAAGTCAGAAAGTCACCAAAACGTGCTCAAGACGACTACCACCTTATAGAACAAATCATTATTCTGCGCCTCAGAACATGGCACAATATATTACGCAACCACATGTATAAAACAATTCAAGATTAGCGAATCAACCATGTGTACATGTGGAATAGCGCCGCAGACAGCAGATTACATACTCCAAGACTGATCAAAATACATCATATCTAGGCAAATCTTCTGGCCTAGAGAAACTACCATGGAAAATAAACTCTACGGGCCACTGAGTTAACTAAAATAGACAGTGAAGTTCATACAAGAGACAATATTGCCCTTATAGACAAATCTGAAGAGAAAGACAGAAAGAAGAAGAAGAACATATTCTCGGCTACGGCAACATCCATTCTCGGCAAATGGTTTGTTACAGTTTTCGCCGCCTTTATTTCCCAAACCCTCTCTCTTGACATTGGGCTTGAATCTGCTGACAATGTAATATCCAAAACAGTGCTAGCCTAGATCTAATCCAAGCCAATCCTGATGTGTTGAAGCTAATCATGACCTGACTACATCCTATTAGTCTCTCTATAGGAGTGAAATGTCGGTGCTGGTCTTGCATACTCTGCTTATTTCTCAGCTGGGAGAGGGGAAGGATATTTCTACTTATTTCTCAGCTTGGGGAGGGGAGGGATATTTCTATTTATTTCTCAGCTTAGAGAGAGGAAGGATATTTCTACTTATTTCTCAGCTTGGAGAGGGGAGGGATATTTCTGCTTATTTCTCAGGTTGGAGAGGGGAGGGATATTTCTGCTTATTTCTCAGCTTGGAGAGAGGAAGGATATTTCTGCAGAACAGTTCTAGTGAAGACTGTACTTTGATACTGGGTAAAGAGGAAAAGAAAAGTCTCTACACCAACCTAACCAGGTATGATACAAACCCTTTCCGGCGCTCGGGCGGTCTAAACGTCAGTTCATTGAATTGTGTTTTAACTTAATTTTTCAGAATCTCCGTGAACAATAACAACACCAACCATTGGCAGTCAATGAGTGCCCATACATCTCACTCTCCCGCTTCTAATCGGAACTGCTTTACTGGAGATACGAACACTGTATAATGAATTATATGTACACGTCTAACTTTTGCGACCAGGTTTCGTGGTCAGCTATGAGAATCCCATAGTTACCCTGTCCCTGGTTTAAGAAGCTTTGGTCTGCTGCTGCCAGATGTCTGCAGCTTGAGAAACAACAGTCACCATATGTGAAGAGGTCAAATTATTGTTGGGGTAAGGCAGTGCATTAGCTCAACACTAAATTAACTCTTGCTGTAACACACAACTCACCGTACGATGATCTCAGAAAAATGACAAGAAGTACAAGGACGATAGGTGTGCTTACTGCACTCGATAAACATCCTTCGACAGTTGGAAACCGAAAAGAGAAGGCTTAATATGTTGCTGTCCGGGATGACATTAAAAACATATACTTTACCCAGAAAATACTGACAACATGCAGGAAATTGCTGAGTTGAGTTGAGTCAAGAATTTATTTCACAGAACTAGGGACATTCCCATGCGCACTCATCTTCAACAGCTGGCGAAGTATCCCAATATTAACTCTAATAGTACCTCCCCTCAAGAACGGCAGACTCACATGTCTGAACTTGGCAAAGTACCTGCTAACAGCGAATTACAATACAAATGGTACTGTTCCACCGTGATGTACTCGGGAATGAGAAGTCAGAGGAACTTGCCAAGGAAGGTGGAGGATGTGAATAGGAAGCAGAGAACGAACTGACATACTATGAGAAAAATAGAGTTATCCGAGCTACCAGAAAGGAATATAACCGGGCCAACGGAGATTAACATTCTCTTGAGCGTCAGTGACAGATCCTTGTTTTATGGCTTCGGACAAGGCAGAACAGACTGAACAAGCATATTTACAATCTATGCCTGAGTGACTCGCCAATGTGCTCTTGCTGGCAGTAAACAAACTGCAGAGTATGTTCTTTGGTATATTCCCCCAGTACAGCCAACAAAGAAGGGAATACTGGCCCAGTGAGACGGCCCTGCATTCAAAGATGCTTGAAAAACACACGAAGAGTTCCAAAAATGTGCTGACTACGTCATGAGAACTCGCATATCGTAGTAAACATGAAAGAACGGACGCAAGAAGTAGTTTGTACATTTCGAGCCAAAATAGGCCTTATCAGCCATCTTAGAACTCACGGCTCTATACTTTCAACCGCACTGGACGAAATGAATGGTCATCATCATTCTTGATGGACAAACAACACAAGGTAGTAAACAATGGAGCTTCTTTTTTTCTGAACTAATTTATTGTTACTAAACACAACGCAAGGAGAGTTGAGTTGAATCATCACGGCACTCGAGACATTCTCATGCGTGCTCCGTCTTCATCTGCAACAACCAGCGAAGAGTCCCAAGACTGATGGTACCAGTAGCAGTCTTATTATATTTCGGTCTGACCTTTCCTCTATGACTTGAGTGTCGGACAGATGCTTTGGTCACTCCCTGCATCACCATTATCTCGAAGTCGTGATGATCTACCCGTTGTTCTGCATCATACACGCGGTTCCTAATGGTCCAACCACATCTGCTTTATCATGCACCAGTACCCCACCAACGGCGGAGACCCAGTCAATCTATCCGCCTGATAATTTGACACCACACCAGCATGTCCTGGGGTAAAAATCCAATACACCCTCTCCATGTTTGATTGTTGAATGGAAGCCTGCCATTCTGCCCGAAGCATGCCTGTCTTTACGAAGGAGAGAAGGAGTTAAAGAAACGACATAATTATCAGTAGATACGGCACTCGCAGAAAAATAACGAAACGGATACGACCATGTCTAACCTTGAACACCATCAATGTAGCGGCATGCAAGATAAGCTAGCGGAGTCAAGACACAACATGCCGCAACAAAGAAGACATGGCACAGGAGATTGGCTAGATGAATCATCGTCGTGATTATCATGTGCCAGGCCGGTGAGCGCGAGTGGCTATGATTCATTGTCTGGCATTACAGCCAAAGTCATGGAGCAGGCCTGTGTTCTTGTTCGTTTTATACAATTAAATTTGAATTCCTACTACTGGAAATTAGACATTCAGTATCTAGTCTAGTATCGACTAGACGCTCGCCTGTGGTTGTGAGTTCGAATCCGCATCAGGGAGGTTTGTTTTAATCGACCTAGGTTTCCAGGTGAAAGTTAGTTGCATATCCATTACAGGACGTATCAGTCAACCCCAGAATTGTTTGGCTGTTCGTCATTCCTGAACAATTTTATGTTCAGTAGTTGCCATGGGCCGGTTTCGTGGCTTAGAGGTTATGACTTTTCTCCGTAATCTCGTATACTCTCGTAAGGTAACGTGATGACGGTAAGAATCAGCAGTGGTTCGATTCGCATCGGTAACTTACGGGGTATGTGAGCCGGCCGCTCAGAAAGCAATGGCAAACTACTGAGCGTAATCTTGCCAAGAAATCAACATACAGCTGAAAGATGCTGGTGTTGACAGCGATGTCCTGTACAGGATATGCAAAAAAAAAAAAAAAAGTTGCCATGGGCCGAATTGTAGCTCGTGTCATAGTGACGAAACGTCAACCAGACGGACGTGGCGATCGTGGATCGTGACCCATGTGGCGAGCGAGATTGTCACCGGAGCGAACACATGTGATCGCGAAGGTGACAAAAGGCATTGAGATTCATTCGAGTCGTGGGTGTTAGCGTCATCGGACGTACCGCAATGTAGAAGATGGTGATGACCACAGAATGCACCTACCGTGCACTTGTGCATGCACTTGTGTAGATATGGTTTAGATTTTAATCTAGTGTCGTCTTTTTCTGTGCTTAAATGTGGAGAAGACAATGTGTATTAGAGTCAGGAATAAACTGCAGAAATTCGCACTTGTGTTGCGTTTTAAAAGAGGTGTGAAGTTAAGGATCGACAGAAAGAAGAGTTTAACAAAAACAAGCAGCCAGGGGATGACAGAATGGAAATGATACCCCTAGAAAGTTCGCCACTCAATCAGAGAGAAAGATTAGCTATGAGGACCTATAAATGGGTATTCTGACATGTAATATTCGTCATTGCCTCTCTGACAGTCAAAAGACATCTATGTCAAAAGTAACTGTCAGTCGCTCCCTGGGAGTAGTATGTCATTGCTTTTTGAACGATCGGCATCCATACAATTTCATTAAAAAAAATCAAAAATCAAGGCGGTCTGCTGCCAAATTGTCTGCAGCTGTATTTCGATCGCGGTTTGCTTGGTCCGAAACTTCTACGCCACGGAGCCGGTTCCTAGGTATACCTGATCTAAACTGAGTACCAGAAAATGTCTTGGGAAGACAAGGCGGCCTTTGTGACGCTGATGACCTCCCCCGATTGGTCTATAACTATTTGGGTCTCGCACCATGCACCCAGTACACGTGCAGACTTGTTCTATAGGAGACCCACAAGCCTGTGCGTGCTGTTGAGCTGTCGGTACTGCTGTCTGTTCCACTCTTCACATGGGACAGTGAGGGTCATTTTGTGTCATATTCACTGGCACAGGAACGGAGCATTATGGAGGAGGGAGTGACCCTTTGTGGTGAAGTTGGAAGTACGACTAACTAACTAACTAACTAACTAACTAACTAACTAACTAACTAACTAACTAACTGACTGACTGACTAACTAACTAAACTAACTAACTAATCATAATAATTGGTTCTTAGTAAATCAATCAGTCAGTTGTAGTCTCGTCAAAGAATGTTGGCTGCAGTCGATCTCCAATCATGTCTGTGGTATGCTACACCTATCTTGGGTAATAATGATTGCCATATCAAAAAAAAAAAATTTGTTTGAGTGAGTCATGTATAAGGGGCTTTCATTTTTTTAAAATCCGTTCGTGCCGCAGAACGCGTAATTGCGTACGTTGACCATGATCATGTCATAGTCATGTGATAAGTACTGACCAATGAATAAAAGAGCGCGTGCTTATCGTCCCATGATGCATAGGTTATGTTTCTGACCGTTGAGAAAATGGCCGAGTTGATCCAAAATCCGTCAAAAGAAGCTCAAAGAGCGGTGATTCAGTTTCTTTCATTTGAAGGATGTCTAACTGTGGACATTCATCGAAGAATGCAGGCAGCGTGTGGTTGCAAATGTGTGTCGAAGACAACAGCGACAGACAGGGCACGAATTTTTCGGAAAGGACGTCAGTTCAAGACAGATCTTCGATTTCCTGTTCAAGCGCATATTGTTGCAACAGAAGGGGGAAAAAAACCGTCGCCAAAATTGATGCAGCAGTACAGATGAACCGTTGTCGAAGCATACGTTCACTAGCGAAAGAATTGTATGTGTCAATTGGGACAATTCAAAAAGTCGTTCGTAAGAAATGCAATATCGGAAGGTATGCTCACAGTGGTTACCACGGATGTTGATCGACCAACAAAAAGAGGAACGCGTGGGATTGTGTTTGAACCACTTGCTGCGTTACAGAGTGGAGGGTGATGCATTTCTTTTCCGTATAGTGGCAGGCGATGAATCATGGTGTCACCACTTTGAGCCCAGCAGCAAAAGAGAGAGCATGCAATCGAAGAATGCTGGATTACCAAATGCCGAAAATTTCAAGTTACAGGTTTCCGATGGTAAATTTATGCTGAGCGCATTTTTTTTTTACCATGAAGGGCTATTGTTGGCCGACTTTAACGAACCTGGCTCCAACATCAACTCTACCCACTACTTGCAAACACTAGACAAGCTGCAAAAAGCCATCATGAATAAACGACCCGGCATGCTTTCTCGCGGTGTGATTTTGTTGCACGATAATGCTCGTCCGCATGTCGCAAAGATTGTGCCGGAAGCATTAGTAAGGAAGAAGTGGGAAATTCTGCAACATCCAGCCAATAGTCCTGATTTGTCACCATGTGATTTTCATTTGTTCGGACCTGTAAAAAAAGCTCTCGAGGGGCAACGATTTCACACATATGCAAACGTAATGAAAGCAGTAAACACTTGGTTCGGTGAGCAACCACAATCCTTTTTTGCGAACGGCATTCGCCGCCTACCTAATCAATGGATGCTTGCCTGAATGCCTACGGCGACTTCTTCTGACCAACCCATGGTGCATAATTCATTCAAAATTAATGCTTTGTTTAATTCTACCACACCTGTTAATGTTTCTTTCATGCTTTTGTAATAAAGCCTTTGGGACGGGTTTCAAATGAACGTCCCTAATATTATTGATTATTGCACATTTTCTCTGCGTTTTAATGCATATTATTACAATTGTCGCTGTTGTCTAAGATTAGCTTCATAAGTGATGTATGAATGAAATAATGTATGAGAGCAGAGACATAAGAAAAGCAGAATGTCAGACGGGCCTGTCAAGCCCAATGCTTAACCCTATGAAAATAAAGTTTGTTCGTTAGTTCTGTGTCTCGCCCAGGTTGTACAATCTAAAGGACTGCTGTTTGTCCATCCCTTGATGTTATCTGTCCACTTGTATCGCTGTGTACGCTAGAAGCACTGAATGTTTGGCAGTTTGCAAGAAAGCACAGCTCACGGTGTGTTACACATAGTAGAAGATAGTCCTACAGCATAGACTGCCGCTGGGGCGGGAAGTGCTGAACCTTCACATTTTCTAGGTCACGACATCTAAGGTGAGGTAGCCAGTGCCTTTCCTCGTCGCTTTCCCTCACCAGACAATTATCTGGTACCCATGTGCATGAGACTAGGTGGGCCCCAGAGGCTCTGCTGAGGATTGAACCCGCACCACTGGCGTGGCACGCAAGCGCAATAACCCCTATGCCACAGTGGTCCTTCATATATATATAAAAAAACATGTCCCGAATCAGGAAGCTTCGATGCGTCTGAGATGAGATCGATCTATCACATTCTGTAGGCCTGAATGCTCGGAGGAAAAGATGATCAGTTTTTCTCTCACCTAGCGAGACGACGAGAGCAGGTGTCGAACCCTCGTCCTACCGCGCTCATGATATTATCAGTGTAGTTCCATATCAACTACGCGACCGCACCCGCTTCCTTATATAGATAGTGAAGGCATAGCAAGCAAATAGGTCATTGTGTTATGTATATAGGTCACACGGCGGCACCTGTCGGAAGATGTGACTCAGATGTAAATGAACAAATCACCATATACAAAGGTTCTATTATAAAATATTAGCAGTGTCCCGAAACACTGGAATGTCACATGTTCACAAATTCGCTTACTGTAAAGCATGAAGATGGAAACAAGATATTGCAGACACACTCGGCGTGAAACGTCTTGAGGTAGCTAGAGCTTTGTCCAATCATATTGAAAGAAAAAGGGGGCGTGTGAGAGAGGCTAAAACTTTGACCAATTATAATTAGAGGTAAATGTCGACGTGTTTGTAAGAGTGGCTAAAGCTTTGTCCAATAAGAATGAAGGACATAGCGAGCGTGTTTGTTAGAGTAGCTAAGGCTTTACTTTTAATAACTAATCTATGAAGGATACAGGTATCGTGTTTGTTGACTGGCTAAATCTTTGTCCAGTAAGAATGAAGGAGGAAGGGGGCGTGTTTGTTAGAGTCGCTTACCCTTGTTACATAATAATGAGAGATAACCGAGGCGTGTTTGTTAGAGTGGCTACAGCTTTCTCCAAAAATAGTAAACAGATAATGGTGGGAGTGTTTGTTACACTGGTTACAGCTTTGTCCAATAAGAATGAAGGATAAAAAAGGACGCATTTGCTAGAGTAGCACAAGTTTTGACCAATAAATATGAAGGACATAGAGGGCCCCATTCTGCCCTCTTCCTTAGGGGTGTGTGTGAGAGGGGGGGGGGTGGGGAGAGTTTG
Organism: Cepaea nemoralis; assembly: GCA_014155875.1. Classification (NCBI taxonomy): domain Eukaryota; kingdom Metazoa; phylum Mollusca; class Gastropoda; order Stylommatophora; family Helicidae; genus Cepaea; species Cepaea nemoralis. The sequence goes on from JACEFZ010003147.1 coordinate 258,535, forward strand.
TTGACTGGTTACAGTTTTGTCCAATAAGAATGAAGAATAGAAAGGACGTGTTTGCTGGAGTGGCTAACGCTTTATTCAGTAACAAAAGATACTTCCAAGGAAGGTAGTGCCATGGTGATATTAAGTCAAAAAGACCAGAAACATATAATACATTAGGAGATACGGTGAACAGTTATTTTTAACGCTGCATGGTTTCGCTCCCACGTAAATCTCTGGTAAGAATTATACTGTCCTTTATAGTCCCTGCAAAACTAAACTCAACTGAGATTTGAAGAGGGATTAATGTTAGTAAGTTAGTGCGCTAATCAGTTCCTCTCAGTTACATATCCTCTACAGGACATCGCAGTCAACCCCAGTATTTGTGGATGTTTCTTATTACTTGACAAGTTTACGTTCAGTAGTGTGCCATTGCTTTCTGAACGACCGGAACGCTTACCATTTTATAAAAACCAACGCATGGGGTCTGCTGCCAAATCGTCCGCAGCTGTATTTCGAACGCGGTATGCGGGATTACGAACTGCGTCCGTGATCCCTTTACCACAGAGCCGGTGCTACTCACTACCCTACCAATAATTGTGTTCAGCTAAAAGAATGATACTTTCCATAGCAAGAAACTGCTATGTGTATATGAAATGTTAAGACCATCACATTTTCGTAGGCCTTAGTTCACTGAAAATTAAGTGATCAGTCTTTCCCTAACGTTAGAGAACAACGAGAACTGGAATCCAACCCTCGTCAGACTGCGCTGACATTCCCATCAGCGTGGTCGACGAGGGTTCGATTCTCACTCACGTCGTTCATTACGAGAGGCAAAGTCTGGTCACCGAATCATCCGTGCTCATGTCATTATCACGGCAACGTTTGTCCTGTAAACATGCAGCACGTTATTATACAAGTTTGAGAACCACTGGTAGACATTAATGTATGCTAATGTAGTCAAATGGCAACGTTGTGAGTCAGTAAAACCATCATTAGGATGAGTACCGCAGGGCCTGGTTATTATACCACCTTAACGTCTAATCCTTGAAACAGCGAACTTTATGTTTAAACTACACGCATCCCATCATTTATATTCAATCCGCTGAATCATCTAAAAGCTTGCTGTCAGAATGCGACTTTCGCTGAATCATCAAAAACAACTATGAGAATAATTCTATTGTTGGTGATTCATGAATGCTATTGTGAAAGGAAGCATCAATCAATGGACTAATTCAGATGAAAATGGTGATTAAATGCATGCCTTTACTCAGTCGTAAAATATTTACCACAATAATTACTTCTTAAGAGCTATACTAAGCCAATCATGATGTACAGAAGCAATTCATGGACAATTAGCTGACAAGTGAGAGTTATGTCGATACTGCGGACATGTGGTTTTTAGAATAATGGTGAGAACACCGTGGACGGATAGACAGAGTAATGAAGATGTCTTGAAAGAAGTTACCTCACAACGAGAGCTGGTTACTCGCATCAGAACAAGACAGTCCATATTCTGTGTGTATGTCATGAGAATGGGAAAGTTAGGGTGCGTTGTCACAACGGGAAAGTTGGGGTTGAAGAGAGGCAGTGGAGAGCATGAGAGAAGATGCTGGGCAGTTTGACATCATGGTAATGGGGGGGGGGGGGGAAGGGGGGATCAGTATCAGCATTATATGACAGTGCGCGAGACAGAAGGCGATGAACAGACAAGATCACAAACGTCACACGGCATGGACTATAAGAAGAAGGTTTATTATTACTACAATTGGCTCAACCAACAAATAAATTATGATTATAATTCCAGCTTAGCTATACCATTCAGTCCTGAATGTTAATCTTTTACATCTGCTTAATATGCAATACAGCATGATTAACTTGTAGACTAAGGTGGGACAATCTTTGTCTTTTCACCACCAGTAGTCTGTTACAGGGTTGTGTCTTATCACCGATGCTTTTTTGGAATAGCTATCGATTGGGTCATGCGCAAATGCACAAACAACACAAATATGGGTATCCATTGGGTTGACAAAATTTTAGAAGACCTGGACTTTGCCGACGACATAGTGCTTTTGAGTTCAACACACCCGGATGCCCAAGAGAAAATAAACCACCTCCAAAATGTTTCAGGGCAAATTGGTCTCCAAATTAACACCACAATAACAAAGACTATTGATCTTACCAACAGTTCAGATGACACCAAATTGAACAGCTACGTTCTTGAAAAAGTCAACAGCTTTACATACCTAGGAAGCAAAATGACATCTACAGGGGACTCAACACCAGAAATATCATCTAGAATTGCACTGGCATCTAGTGCCTTCAATAAACTGTCAAACATCTGGAAATCAAAGACACTCAGCAGACACACAAAACTTAAAATCTTCAACTCTTGTGTGATTCCAGTGTTAACGTATGGATGTGAAAGTTGGAAATCAACGGTAGCTTTAGATAAAAAATAAGACAATTTTGAGAACAAATGTCTTAGAAGACTTCTAAACATCCACTGGACAGACTTCAGAACCAATTCGCAAATAAGACAAGAGACTAAGCAAGATACAGTATCCAATTTCATAAGAAGACGCCGTTGGAACTACATCGGCCATGTACTCAGAATGGACAAGTCAAGACTCCCCTACCAAGCCCTCATATGGTCACCAGTAGGGAAAAGAAAACGGGGAAGACCAAGAGAGACTCTGCGTAGAACCATCATTAGAGAAGGCTCATTCAATGGCCAAGTAAATATCCAAGATCTACAACAGGTAGCAGCGAACCGCCAGGCATGGAGAGACAGGACTTCTGCCCTATGCGCCGCCTTAGGCTCAAGAGGAAAGACTAACTAACTAACTAATTGTGAAAGGAAGCATCAATCAATGGACTAATTCAGATGAAAATGGTGATTAAATGCATGCCTTTACTCAGTCGTAAAATATTTACCACAATAATTACTTCTTAAGAGCTATACTAAGCCAATCATGATGTACAGAAGCAGCTCATGGACAATTACCTGACAAGTGAGAGTTATGTCGATACTGCGGACATGTGGTTTTTAGAATAATGGTGAGAACACCGTGGCCGGATAGACAGAGTAAAAGAATATGTCTTGAAAGAAGTTACCTCACAAAGAGAACTGGTTACTCGCATCAGAACAAGACAGTACATATTCTGTGTTTATGTCATGAGAATGGGAAAGTTAGGGTGCGTTGTCACAACGGGAAAGTTGGGGTTGAAGAGAGGCAGTGGAGAGCATGAGAGAAGATGCTGGGCAGTTTGACATCATGGTAATGGGGGGGGGGGGGGGGAAGGGGGGATTGGTATCAGCATTATATGGCAGTGCGCGAGACAGAAGGCGATGAACAGACAAGATCACAAACGTCACACGGCATGGACTATAAGTAGAAGGTTTATTATTACTACAATTGGCTCAACCAACAAACAAATATATTATTATATTTATAATTCCAGCTTAGCTATACTATTCAGTCCTGAATGTTAATCTTTTACATCTGCTTAATATTCCAATACAGCTTGATTAACATGTAGACTAAGGTGGGCCAATCCTCGTCTTTTCACCACAAGTAGTCTGTTAGGTCGATAGCCATTTGGTTCTCTCTGGTATTTTCTTGTCCGTGCTGCTGGTATTAGTATATAAATACATAGTAGTCGTCCCATCCACTTACACAGCTGCATCATCATCATCATCATCATCATCATCATCATCATCATCATCATCATCATCACCATCATCATCATCATCATCAAGTGCCCTGCCAGTTGGCGTAGGCGTTCATGGTTTTCCACATATCTCTGTATTTAGTGTTCTGGATAAACTATGCTGATGTTATTCCTTCCATGTCACCGTCTCAATCCATCCAGCATCATTTTCTTGGTCTGCCTCTGCCTCTCTTCCCCTCGTTATTTCCAGTAGTCACGATATTCCCCAGTGTCCCTCTTCTCATCACATGACCAAAGGAAGAAGTTTTTTTGTTTTTTTTTAAATTCTTATTGTTGAATATAATGCCCTAATTCCATTAGCCTCTTTTAGGCAATCGTCGTTAGTTACTCTGGCAGTCCAAGGAATTCGCAACATTCGTCTCAGGAACCACATCTCTGTTGCTTCCAAGTTCTTCCAAATTTCTTCGCTTACATTCCAAGATTCACTATCATAAAGCAAAACAGGTTCTATATAGTATTTCAGCACTCTCTTTCTTACATTCATTGATAGGGACTTATTTCTTACGATACCTTTCATGTTGCACAGAGAGATTGAATACAGCAAGCACACACCTGTGGCTTACTTACGACCACGGCTGAATGATTCGTCACAATGTAAACGTTCCGTGTGTCATACCAAATCGATATTGTGTACAAATGTATAGGACAATGGTTGAGCCAGTTATCGCGTGTAATCTGTGCTGTATCGCGGCTGTTACCAGGCGACAGGGGCGTTTTTGTCCTTGCTGTACTGGATGGGGAGCTGTTTCTGTTGTACAATTGTTTCTAGGCTGACAGAGGCGTTTCTTTCGTTGCTGTACTGGGTAGGGCGTTGTTTCTATTGTACAATTGTTTCTAGGCTAACAGGGGCGTATCTGTCCTTGCTGTACTGGGTGGGGCGTTGTTTCTAATATACAACTGTTTATAGGCTGACAGGGGCGTTTATTTCTTTGCTGTACTGAGGGGGGCGTTGTTTCTGTTGTACAATTGTTTCTGGGCTGACAAGGGCGTTTCTGTTGTTCCTGAGCTGAGTGGGGCGTTGTGACTGTGTTGAGGGATTGTTGTTTCAGTGGCGTTTCTGCTGTTATTTAGCCGGGTGGAATGTTGTGTCTGTTGTGAAATGTTGTCTTGGATGAAAGGAGTGTTTTCCGAGCTGAGTGGGAGGTTGTTTGTATTGTACAATTGTTCCTGGGGTGATAGGGGCGTTTCTGTTATTATTTAACTGGAAGGAGCATTGTGTCTGTGTTTTGCAATTGTTACTAAGGTGACAGGGGCGTTTCTTTTGTTCTTCAGAGGAAAAGAGCGTTTTTCTATGTTATGCAAATGTTTCTGTGGTGACAGGAGCGTTAGTATTGCTAGAGCAGGATGGAGCGTTGCTTCTGGATTGCGCAGCTGTTTCTGAGGTGGCAGCGGCGTTTCTGTTGTTATTTAGCTAGATGGGAGATCATGTCTGGGCTGTGAAATTGTTTCTATAGTGTCAGGAGTGTTGAGTAATTTCTGAGCAGTGTGGGAGGTTGTGTTTGTATTGTGGGATAACAGGGGCTTTTCTGCTATTTGTGAACTCGGTTTGGGGGGGGGTGTTGTGTTTGTGTTGCCCAATTGTTGCTGAGCAACAGGCATGAAAAGCATCTGATTGCTGTGGAAATCTGGTTTCTGATGAAAATGCAAAGAATACCATGGACAGACAGAAAAACCAATAACCAAGTCGTACAAGAAACAAATGAAAATCGTTAACTGATTAGAAAAATTAGACGTAGACAGTCAACGTGTTTGGTTACCTTATGCGAAGAAATAAATTGGAGAACTTGGTGACAACTGGCAAGATCGAGGAGAAGAGAACAAAGGGACGGCAGAGGAATAAATACCTGGATGACTTAGCCACGTGCATAGTGTGATAGGAACACTGAGCTGATCCACGACTCTGGTGATCCAGTGAAATTGTGAAACATTACCGCCCACGTTTATCGTGATGATGAATTGTTCCTGAGATTACAAGGGCATTATTATTTTTTTTTAATTTTTATTTTAACCTGGATGGGTCTTTTTGTCTGGGTTGTGCAGTTATTTCTTCGGTAGCAGGGGCGAATGTGTTGTTTCTGTGCTAGGTGGCAGGTCGTGTCTTGTGTCTATGTGATGTTATTTTGGGAATAACATGAGCGTATCCATTGTTTCTGTGCTGGGCTGAAGGTTGTGTCTGAGTTGTGCAATAGTTTACCGGGTGATAGTGGTGTATTGAGTGATTTATGTTGCTCAACTGTTTATTTTGTTGACGATGTTCAACTGTTTATTTTGTTCACGCTGTCCAACTGTTTGACACAAAGATTATAGTATAGGTACGTTATTGTCTACACACAGACAATGTATAGCTGATCTTACATGGCGGATAATTGTGTGCACATGGGTAATAGTTAATCATACATGGTGCGTAGTTTTTTACGCACATACCATACCTAATGACACGAGGATGCGTGGATTCATTCACACAGACAACAGTTGGTCACACATGGTGAGTAATTTTGTACACACAGACAGTAGCTGAACACACATAGCGCGTTATCTGAATATCTGACAACATAGGGTGCGTTATTTTGTACACACAGACAATAGATAATCACACATGGTGCGTAATAGCGTAAACGCAGACAACAACTGGTCATACACTGTGCTTTCTCCTTCTTCCTTCACTCTTTATCCACCATTGGGAGTTAAGCCCTACTTTAACTCACTCCAAAACTTCTCTTCATTAGCTCTCCCATGCAACTGTGTTCATGTCCTCCCTATATTATTCATTTCTGTTTCTACTTCACTTCTCCGTTGTGTTTTTAGCGCTTCATCTATTTGCCCTGTCAATTTCAGACAAAGGCGTCTCTAGTAGTAGTAGTAGTAGTAGTAGTAGTAGCAGCAGCAGCAGCAGCAGCAGCAGCAGCAGCAGCAGGAGTAGTAGCAGTAGTAGTAGTAGTAGTAGTAGTAGTAGTAGTAGTAGTAGTAGTAGTAGTAGTAGTAGTAGTAGTAGTAGTAGTAGTAGTCCTCTTTCAGTCTTGAAGGACTATAGAGTTGTTTGACCTCTTCAGGGCACAAGCCTGGGCAATGGAAATCGGAGAACCAGCTGTTGCCCAGTAGCAAGTTCCCCTCTCCACGTCGCCGATGTTGTCCAAGGGAAAGGCAGTAGAAAGGAACTTGACATCGGTGCCGTCGCAGGAGTTGCCAGAACTATGTTGTTTACAACATGGAACTGCCTTAGGGACTCCATCTCTGGATTTGTCCTCAGGGTTTACTCTCGAAGTTATACTAGTTATACTAATCTCAAATTATTTCACTCAGTGTACGGCTTATCCAGCGGCAGTGTCTTTTCCTCACCCCTTGATCTACTGGCATTTGTCTGGTTCCACGAATCCTACATTGGTGATTCAGTCATACCATTGTATTCCTTCTTCTTCTTCTTGTTTTTTTTTTTTTTTTTTGCACAGGCACCAATTAGTGAATGTTTATAGTTGATATGCAGTTGGTTTATGTTTCTGATCCATACATTAGTACCGATTTAGCGTTATAATTATGTACACAGAGACTGAAATACATAGTTCTTGAATCTGCAATGAACGATTTTTAATGTGAGGATTATCATTCAGTTTCCTCATTGTAATAAGAAATATCAATCTGTGGTATCTAATTCGTAATGTGAGGATTATCACTGAATTTCTTCTTTGTAATGCGTAATATTTGTCTGGATTATCTAATTACGCTCTTTTGTCTCAGTGCTAAGGGCGTTTCGCACGCGATTCGTAATTCCGTATACCCGAATTCGAAACACAGCGGTGCTGGTTATTTTTCGAAAAATGTATAGGAGCCGGTCGTTCAGAAAGCAATGGCAAACTACTGAACGTAAAAACTGCTCGGGAATCACGAACAGCCAAAAGCCAGTTACAGCCAGTTACTTGCATGGTTGACTGCTACGTCCTGTGAAGGACATGCAAGTAAATATTTTTTTAAAAATCTAATTCTTTACTGTTCTCGCCGCGTCGGTAACTTACGGGGTATGTGAGCTCAGAAAGCAACGGCAAACTACTGAGCGTAGTCTTGCCAAGAAATCAACAATCGGCTGACAATTCTTAACATGAGGATTAACGTTGAATTTCCTCTTTTTAATAAATAACATGTGTCTGTGGTATCTAATTCTTAATGTGAGGATTATTATTGAATGTCCTATTTGTAATGAGTAATATTTGTCTGTTATCTAATTCTTAATTCTTATTGAGCCATGATTCCCCTGAGAAGCTATGATAATGATAGCTCAGTGGCTAGCAAGCTTACTTGAAGGCCTGGTGGCCAACTGTTCGAATCCGAGTGTTGTCTTTTAACTGATGTGGGTCGCCAGGTCAGCCCAGCTGAGATGGGTACCAGGACATTGCCGTGGGAGGTAAAGGAGGCCGGTGTTATATTAATCACATCATCTATCTAGGGCCGATGGGCCTACAAAAGAAGGGCAAGATCGTACACCCATTTCGCCTCTTGTCGTGTAATTATTTTTTTAATGTTGTATATCCCTTACAGGACGTTGCAGTCAACACCAGCATTTTTCAGCTCCTGTTGATGTACTAGGCAAGATTTACGTTCAGTAGTTTACCATTGTTTTCTGAACGACTGGCTCACATGTCCCGTAAGTTACCTCGCGGCGCGAACCGCTGCCGATTCTCGTACCTAAACTGAAAGCTAAAGATACACAGAGACTAAACCTTTCCGCCTCCAGATGACCCGCCGCCGAGGTGAATGAACGAGCGTTTCAATTGTTGTTTTGTCCGGCATGCCTTTTTAACTCTACTCCTTTCCTTCACTTCAGTAAGTGCTAGTCAATACCCGCCAATGTAGTTCTCAAATTATTTGAGAGACCCCAAGCGTTTCCCAGGTCTCTTATTTGTCTGTCTATCACATAATGTTGAAGGTATATTAATGTTATGTTATGATATATATGTTATGTTATCAGACATGCCTTCACATTTGTTATGTTATTTTCTCAGACGTCACTGCACATTGGGCATTCCCAGTGTGTGCTCAGCTCCCCCATCCCGATGCAGCAGCCATTCTAAAGTATTTCTTCTCACTGTTCCCATGAGTAGTTGATTATGGAACCCCTCTTTCCCAATTGACGAGCATGACCAGGCATCACTCCCATTTCGTGCAGTCGGGCTAGAGTCGTTGTCTCGCCAGCATCGGCCGACCTAAGTCTGTGTTGTCTGTAACATAACTGTCTGCATTGTAATCGCCCTCTCTAATAATATTCCTAGATTGTGTCCCTTCGCTGAACGATCCATCACCGCTTCTCTCCCACCTCATTTTGTTTTGTTCCATATTCTTTTCATTACACTCCTTCACAGTTTTCCTCGCATAACACTGAAGGCTAGTTATTCTTTTCTTCTGTTTTGTTTTCATCCACAAAACATTGATTCTCTTTCCTTCAGAAACAATAACTGAATTTGTCATCACTTCATAAATGCCTGCAATGTTTTGCATGTCGTTTAACAGAATGTGCAATTATTTTAATGTCACTTTTCATGTGTCCATTGTTTATATTCTCAGACACCGGAGATCATACCTATTGTTTATATTCTCAGACCCTGGGGATCTTTCATATTGTTATGTTCCCATTGTTCATGTGACGCGAGGCTTTCCGAGGAAAATAGACTCCCGTCTCAACTGTCTGGGCCTTTTATTTGTTCTAGTATCCTTAAATATTAAAACACTTCATGATGTGTTATGACCATCTTGCAGTTTGTATGTTCCGTTTCGCTGGTTGTTCAAGATAAGGACCGAGTGATTATGAGAATGTCCAGAGTGATGTGGCGTCGCTTCCTTCCAGTGAGTTCCAATATTGATGATTAAATTATTATTATTATTATTATTATTATTATTATTATTATTATTATTATTATTATCATTATCATTATCGTTATCATTATTATTATTCATTTATTCATTCGTTCTGTTCTCACAATAAACAATAAAGAAATTTAAATTGCCACAAACTTTGAATATCTTTACTAAATAATTTTAATCAGCAACAATGGGAACTTGAATAACAAACAGTAGTTTGCACAATTTATACCTGGCATATGTCGCTGCACCTCGTCAGATGCCTACTTCAGATTTCACACAAGATAAGCTAAAGCAAACAAGGTACATCCTTCAAGCTGAAATATACAACAAAGTATTTGTGGCATATTGTCTAAATCAGTGCTAAAACCGGAATGTTTGGCAATTCTGGTTCAGCCGCTTTGTTGGAATCATACTTGTGGATTACATGAAAGACGTGTCCAGTCCACAACAAGATTACAGGTGAATCACCTTCATATTTATATTATTATATAGTGTTTTTTCATGTGGTTGTATCGGTGTGTGTGTGTGTGTGTGTGTGTGTGTGTGTGTGTGTGTGTGTGTGTGTGTGTGTGTGTGTGTGTTATTTTTTTTTTCTGTGCAGACGTAGAAAGATTTAAGATAGATAATACACACATGACAGCACCATAAGCAGGTCATCTGACTTGTGGTAGAGGGACATTTAAACAGAGACAGGACATCTGACTTGAGGTAGAGGGACATTTCAACAGAGACAGGACATCTGGTTTGTGGAAGCGGGACATTTCAACAGAAGCAGGACATCTGACTTGTGGTAGAGGGACATTTCAACAGAAGCAGGACATCTGGCTTGTGATAGAGGGACATTTCAACAGAAGCGGGACATCTAGAGTGTGATGGAGGGACATTTCAACAGAAGCAGGACGTCTGGCTTGTGGTAGCGGGACATTTCAATAGAAGCAGGACATCTGACTTGTGATAGAGGGACATTTCAACGGAAGCAGGACACCTGGCTTGTGATAGAGGGACATTTCAACAGAAGCGGGACATCTGGAGTGTGATGGAGGGACATTTCGAAGGCCTGTTATAGGGACAAAGTTCTGCACAGAACAAACGACAGAATGGTGATGAAAACACGAAGGATGGCATTATGGGAACACACTTGACGGTAAAGAAGAAGACGGGGAAATAGAAGGAAGAAGAAGACGGGGAAATAGAAGGAAGAAGAAGAAGAAGAAGAAGAAGAAGAAGAAGAAGAAGAAGAAGAAGAAGAAGAAGAAGAAGAAGAAGAAGAAGAAGAAGAAGAAGAAGAAGAAGAAGAAGAAAAAGAAGAAGAAGAAAAAGAAGAAAAAGAAGGAGGAGGAGGAGGAGGAGCAGGAGCAGGAGGAGCAGGAGGAGCAGGAGGAGGAGCAGCAGCAGCAACAGCAGCAGCAACAGCAGCAGCAGCAGAAGAAGAAGAAGAAGAAGAAGAAGAAGAAGAAGAAGAAGAAGAAGAAGAAGAAGAAGAAGAAGAAGAAGAAGAAGAAGAAGAAGAAGAAGAAGAAGAAGAAGAAGAAGAAGAAGAAGAAGAAGAAGAAGACATTGTGAAGGAATGTAACCGGCATGCCACTTGATATTGATGATCTGCCTTCCAAATATAACTTCTAGCAATGGTGATCGAGTGCTTGCGGTTTAGTCGTGCTAACACGTGCATCCAGTGTGTAACACATTAACTTGAAGGTCAGTAACACACTGCGATGTGCAGTCGGTGTAATGTGTTTTTTTATGGAGGGACGCCTGGCGCGTGTTAGATCAACTGTAAGATAGGCTCTGTTACAGGCATAAAAAAGATTGGGGCAAAGGGAGAGGGAAAGAGATAGAGAGGGAGAAGGATAAAGAATGAGAGGGAGAGAGATAGAGGGGGGAATAGAGGGGCAGAGTGATGGAGAGGGAGAGAGATAGAGAGGGAGATCGAGAGAGAAAAGGAGGGAGAGAGATAGAGAGGGAGAGAGATGGAGAGGGAGAGTGATGGAGATGGAGAGAGATAGAGAGGGAGATCGAGAGAGAAAAGAAGGGAGAGAGATAGAGAGGGAGAGTGATATATATATATATATATAGAGAGAGAGAGAGAGAGAGAAAAGGAGGGAGAGAAATAGAGAGGGAGAGTGATAGAGAGGGAGAGAGATAGAGAGGGAGATCGAGAGAGAAAAGGAGGGAGAGAGATAGAGAGGGAGAGTGATGGAGAGGGAGAGAGATAGAGAGGGAGAGAGATAGAGAGGGAGAGAGATAGAGAGGGAGAGAGATAGAGAGGGAGAGAGATAGAGAGGGAGAGAGAGATAGAGAGGGAGAGAGATGGGGAGGGAGAGAGATAGAGAGGGAGAGAGATAGAGAGGGAGATCGAGAGAGAAAAGAAGGGAGAGAGATAGAGAGGGAGAGTGATAGAGAGAGAGAGAAAAGGAGGGAGAGAAATAGAGAGGGAGAGAGATAGAGAGGGAGAGAGATAGAGAGGGAGAGAGATAGAGAGGGAGAGAGATAGAGAGGGAGAGAGATAGAGAGGGAGAGAGATAGAGAGGGAGAGAGATAGAGAGGGAGAGAGATAGAGAGGGAGAGAGATAGAGAGGGAGAGAGATAGAGAGGGAGAGAGAAAAGAGGGAAGGAGATATAGAGGGAGATGGATAGAGATAGAGAGGGAGAGAGATAGAGAGGGAGAGCGAGAGAGAAAAAGAGACACATAGATAGAGAGGAAGAGGAGGAGAGAGGGAGAGCAAGAGAGATAGAGAGGGAGAGAGATAGAGTGGGAGAGGGAGAGAGATAGACACGGAAAGTGATAGAGAGGGAGAGGGATAGAGAGGGAGATGGAGAGAGACATAGAGAGGGAGAGTGAGAGAGAAAAAGAGGGAGAGACAGACAGAGAGGGTGAGGAGGAGAGAGGGAAAGCAAAAGAGTTAGAGCAAGAGAGTGAGACAGGTAGAGTTGGAGAGGGAGAGAGATAGATAGAGAGAGAGGTGGGAGTGAAACAGAAAAAGAGTGAGAGGGTGATAGAGGGGGGGGGGAGAAAGAGCGAGAGAGACAGAGTTAGAGGAAGAGAAGGGGCGAGAGATAGAGAGGGAGAGGGCGAGAAAGGGAGAGAGAGAGGGTGGTTGTTAAATACATACAGGGGCAGAAAGACCGACAGACAGACAGACAGACAGACAGACAGACAGACAGACAGACAGACAGACAGACAGAGACAGATAGACAGACAATCACCCGCGTAACATAAACGAATAAAATAATGCTAACTGTGCTAACACATAAACACTCACAAAAAGCAAGAATACATTTCCAACATACAAGTGTGAGCTATCTCCTTCCAGACCCTCACGACATATCTGCACTGTCGCCCGACCAGGAAAATCCCCAACACAATAGCTGTCTTAAGTGCCACAGACAGACTCGTGGATAAGGTAAACAGCTGCCAGAAATACCTCAGACCCAGGGTTATCAACCCGACAATCCCTCCATCGGCTGGGATATTCAGGTGAGCTCAAAAGCCGTAAATGTGGCAGATGTGTTGTCAGACTCTTTGATCCATGGATCAAATAAACATACAAAGGGTTCCGTGATCAACTTTAATGCCCACCTTCTTACTGCTCTCTTACGCTGCAAAGATTTGAACCGCAGATTTCAACATCTGTTTTATGGATATCATATGCTGTCTGGGGGTTCAGCGTGGCAGGATGGATAAGAACGTGCGTTCTTAAACATTCAGTGTGCTGATGCCGAGGTAAGGAGTTCAGCCCCTACACCGAACGGCTGGACTAAAATGTTGACTTCTTGTCCTTGACTTGGGGATGTAAATTACAAGTACCTCTAAAGTCAGAGTGGGTTCGCCTGATGGCGAGGGACAATGGCAATAGGGAAAGCTAATCCACACGCAAATTCAGTCGAATGCTAATAGAAGTAGTGTGTATGGACAACGCTTGAGTTCAAAGCGAGCGAGCGAGCGCAAAAACAAAAACAAAAAATACACACACAAACAAATCAAAAACAAAAAATACACAGACAAACAAATCAAAAAGAAATATGCTGTCTAGGGAGACGCGGTTGCTCGACTCCCGGTTAGCTGGTTATGGGTTGGAATCTGAATTGAAGCCAGATTTCTTGTTTTTGTTTTTTTTAATTTTACATGGGCTTTCATGTCGACCCAGTGTAAACTAGGTACCAGGAAATGTCTGGGGAAGTGTGGGAGGCCGGCGGAACACTGACCACACCACCCTCTGAATGCTGATTGGGCTATAACACAATGGGTCCACTATATGGTTAATGTGCCTCAGGCGTGAAAAGGGGTCATTTACTTATATGTTGTTCTGACTTGAACCTGAGAGATTAGCATGCATTGTACTTGTTTGCTGCCAGAACTGGTTGTCAGCCGTTTGATGCTGAGCCGTTCTATGTCTGTGAACTTTGAGCA
>JACEFZ010003147.1:277500-285000 GCA_014155875.1 Cepaea nemoralis
ACACACACACACACACATACACACACACACACACACACACACACACACACACACACACACTAAACGCATTGAATAATAGCAGAAGAGTAATATTGCAGTGGAAACTGACATATTGTGGCATAACAAGAAACGTGAAAGCAAACACGTTGTCAAATTAGGGGACAACACACGTGCATACGAATAAACTTCAATGAAAAGAGGACCAACATCTTGGTCGTTAAGAAGAAAGTCCATAAAAGAGACATTGACAACTATTTTCATAGTGCAAAGCAGGTAATCATGTTCCGTCTCTGAACGGTAAACAGCAGCGTAGACAATCTTTCACGAAGACTCAAAGCGGGTCTGTCACCCATGTGTACGTGTGAACAAACTACACAGACAGCTGAACAGATTCTTACAAATGGAAACATGATGACTAAATTGCGGTATCATTTCTGGTCACTCCATACGCACATTAACGCACAGCTATTTGGAAGCTTTCACGAACTCAATATAAAAAGTTAACACGAATACTTGTGTACAAATTATTAACCAGCAGCTGAAGAAACAATGAAATGAAAAATAAGGTAAGAAATATATTCCTTCTACTTTCCTGTGAATTTACAAATTATTTACCCCATGCCTCTGTAAATTATCTGTCTTTACTAATATTACACATTGCACCCCTCTCGGGATTCTCCGTGGTGAAGTGGTCAAGCCGTCTGACTTGGGCTCCAAAGGTTGTATGTTCGATTCCGGGCCGCGTCCTTCATTTCACGAGTGTATGTTTTCAGAGACTCCCGAGGGTCGTCGCTGGAGGTACGGAGTTCGCGCTTTGTGCGACGCTTTCCGCGCTGCGGAAAGAAACTGAGCCATATGGGATAAAAACCCGGTGCAATGCAGCCGACCCTGTCGATTTTAAGCTACTTCTTTCATTGCACTCACTCCCATACGAATCCGGATGCGCCTTGTGTGTCATTTGAATTGGCGCGGCTTTCATTACTGTAAACATAAATTTGTTTGCGAGAAATCACTAGTTATTCAGCAAAACATCAAAGAAATGTCGCCGCTTTCGATGATTTAAGCTGTTTTTGGACCTATCAAAGACATATACCTTGGGTCGGGGTAAATATAAGACGGCTGGAAAAATTTCATAACGATGCAACAGACAGTTTTCAAAATAATTGATCGTGAATGAAGGCATTCTTTTCGGGACATACTTTCCCAAACAGTCGTTAATGACCTTTCTGTTGACTTCAGCTACATGATCGTCTCAGCCAATCAGGCACTCTTGCACCAATAATATTCCTGCTCTATTTCTAACAGTCCTTCTATTGGTTGATAGTTTTCGTTTTGTTAACTCGCTTTGAACCCAAGCCTACTCTACCCACCTGATACTACCTTTAGTGCACTGAGCTGATTTCTGTGTGTGGGTTAGCTTTCCTTATTACTAGTGTCCCTAGCTTTTAGCCGATCTCGCTCCAATTTCTGAAGTACTTATTCTTTACGTCTCCTATTCAAGAGCGATAATTCAACATATTTCGTGTCCCTGTGTCAGTCGAAAGCGACCTCCAGACTGCCTGTTTTCACACCAAGTTCTCGCCTTGACCTATCAATGTTACTCTCGTCCCTCACTCAAGCTGTTATTTCAACTACAGTGTATTCTTTATGAGTCTCAAGCTAGACGAGCTTTTGTTCGGTTGTCTGGTCCATGTCTATAGTCGTTAACTCTTAACTGGTGCTGTCTCTAATCGTACTAGATAATAACACTTATCTTATCAACTCTACTGTTGTTTATGTGTAATGTGAAATGTGACAGAAATACCCGTCAGTTCTTCTTCTTCTTCTTCTTCTTCTTCTTCTTCTTCTTCTTCTTCTTCTTCTTCTTCGCCGTCGTCGTCGTTGCTGTAGCTGTAAGTATTATTGTCTTCTTCTCCTCGGTCCTACAGACGATATCGCTTCACAAACTAAACATTCCTGGAGACTTAAACACCCCACAACTAGCAACGCTGATCATATTCCGGTACTAACCTATGGCCTTTTCCACGTCAATATGGAAGCACTAGACTCGAGGGATTCTTGCCGGAATATGATCAGCATTGCCAGTAGTGGGTCGTGCTCAATGTTTAAATCTCAAATCCCGGGAGAGAAAAAAAAATAGATAAATCAATTCCTGGAAACATTAAACCATCTTAAATATGTTTCTCACACACGCGTGTCAGACATAAAACAACCACAAATATGTTATGAACACAAGCGTGACAGAAAGCACACTCTCCAGAGTAATCTCCAGCAAGGAAGAAGATCGGTTCTTAAATAAGGAGACACCAGAACAGCAACATAAATTTGCAACTCTACTCTAGTTATAAGCCCATGAAGGCGCTTTTACAACTGGTTATAGAGGCCCGTGATGTGTTTATATATATGTCAAACTGAATGACAAGGCAACAAAAGTCGTGTAGTTTTACGCACCTCTGTATGTGATAAAATGTATGCTAATAACTCGGTATGCTTAATGACCAAGTCTTACATCACCAAATGAAAATCGTAAGCTGATTAGAGAAATTAGACGTAGATGGTCAACATTTTTGGTCACCGTATGAGAAGAAATAAATTGGATAACTTGGTGACATCTGGCAAGATTGAGGGGAAGAGAACAAGGAGAAGGCAGAGAAGTAAATACCTGGATGGCTTGGCCAGGTGGCATGGTTGAGACAGGAACATGGAGCTGATCCACGACTCTGGTGATCATATGAGATGGCGAAACATGACCGCCTAGGCTTATCGGCATGGCAACATGATGATGATGATGTGTTAAAAATATATTGTCCCTTGGCAATTTCTTGCTATGTGTCTGTGATACCACCATCATATTTTCTTGGTCGAGAGCAAGGATGAGGAGGCGGCCAGTCTTTTCCTCACTGTTGCAAGCGACGAGCCGTGGCATCGAACCGTGTCCGGCCGTACTCATGACTTTACCAGTGCTGATCGCTATCAACTCCGCTAACGCGCTCGTCTCTGTGTACATTAGGGTAACAAACACTTGATGTAGCACACAGTTAGTTGAAAATCCTTTACAGGACGTCGCAGTCAACCCCGATATTTTTTTTGCCGTCTGTGATCTCTAGGCAAGTTTAAGTTCAGTAGTTTGCCATTGCTTTATGAACGACCGGCACCCATACTATTTCGTAAAACACCAACACAAGGCGGTCTCCTGCCAAATGGATGTAGCACAAGGCAGCATAAGTACAGTGCACCGGCCGGCTCGTGGTGTGCACAACTGCCCCTCATTACTGTCTTTCTCTGTGCATTCTTTGACGGCTGTATAGCGGGTGTGGTGGTGTAATGGTTAGGATGTTCCTCGCTATAATTGGAGCATATATCTTTAGACTTACTGTGTCGAAAGGTCTTGCTTACGTGGCTGGACTCTAACTCTCATCATTCGCTACTAGAGGGCACTTCCCGCGCCCTCCTCCCTCTATACCAGTGATTCTATGTAATGTCTTTGACAGTTATAGTTTCCTAAAGTGGGTGCGTTAGTGTAACGGCTAGAAGTTATGGTTTCCTACATACGTTGCAATTGACATCTTTTTATTGGTCAATATATTATATAATTATGTTATTGGTCAGTATGATATGTTGTTTACTTAACTCAGTCCAACACCAGCTTCAACGACTCTAGACTACTCTAAACAATGTGTAAGGACTACGCTTGAGTTTAAGCGAGCGAACAAAAAAAGAAAAGAAAGAAAAAAGACTGCCCGAGACACTAAGGGTTAAATTTCACACCCAGAAAGTGTGTGTGTTTTTTTTTACGGGTGTCATATCGGCAAGCAATGTATATAGCCAAAGCAAACAAAAAGATACGATCAATTCCTGGGAGGTACGCTGATCAATATTAATATACCGACCACGATCAAACAGAACAACGGGAGTAAGTCACCGCAGGTCGTAACATCGTACGGCAACATAACTGCTGCATTAGCTGGGTCGATATCCGCAGGTGAGCAACCCAGTTTGCCGCACTTCTTGGTTATATGCAGGTTGTAATATTAGCGCTGGGAGATATAGTCATGAGAGGTGTTCATGAATGATATGAAATGTTAGACAGAAATTAAACAGCATAAGAGATGTACGCGCTAATACATAAACATATATAGAGACTGAGAAATACATTGATCGAGCAAAGGATATGGGTAGATCGACAGGAAGACAGACAGGCAACAGGCTGGCAGGCAGAGGGACCAACAGGTAATCAGGCAGACGGACAGACAAACTGGCGAGTGGGCGATATGATGGACAGACAGACAGACAGACAGACAGACAGACAGACAGACAGACAGACAGACAGACAGACAGACAGACAGACAGACAGACAGACAGACATGGAGGCAGGCAGGCAGCAGGCAAGCAGGCAGGCAGGCAGGCAAGTAGGTAGGTAGGTAGGTAGGTAGGTAGGTAGGTAGGTAAGAAGGTGTGTGGAAAAGTATGTTGGTAGTTAGATACTAGGTAGGTAGGTAGGTGGGTGGGTGGGTAGGTAGGTGGGTAGGTAGGTAGGTAGGTGGGTAGGTAGGTGTGTGGGTAGGTAGGTGAGTAGTTAGGTAGGTAGATAGGTAGGTAGGTAGGTAGGTAGTTGGGTAGGTAGAAACGTTGGTAGTTAGGTTGGTGGGAAGGAAGGTAGGTAGGTAGGTAGGTAGGTAGGTAGGTGGATAGGTAGGTGGGTGGGAAGGAAGGTAGGTGGGTGGATAGGTGGGAGAGCAGGAAGGTATGTAGGTTTTGCAGCCTTTCTGACCCATTATCCCTCTCATAATTCTCTCTTTCTCACTCACTCGCTTCCTCTCTCTCTCTCTCTCTCTCTCTCTCTCTCTCTCTCTCTCTCTCTCTCTCTCTCTCTCTCTCTCTCTCTCTCTCTCTCTCTCTCTCTCTGTCTCTGTCTTTTCCACGTATCATATGTGTTCTCTCGCTGTCTGTCTGTCTTCCTCTCACTCCATCTTACGTATCATATTTATTCTCTCTCTCTCTCTCTCACACACACACACGCACACACACACACACTCACACACACACACACACACGTGCGATGTCATCACCAGCTTTCAAAACATGGTGGCACTAATGAGCACAGGGAACTAACCGCGCGGAATCTTAAATCAAAGCACAACCAGAGTTATCCCACAACAGGAAATCGCCAGATAGCTTGAGTGACGCGGAAATGAACACGCCATCTTATATTTTAACATTGACGCATGCATCCATCCCAGATTGTGGAGTAATAGTCTGTAGGTATATGAGAAGTATAAAAGAGTTAAAACTTCATTATGTAGGATACAGCAAGTAGTAAACTCCTTTCACACTCCTTCAGGTGAATTAGGTATATGGTGCTCAACACACCAAGTGGCATGGGGTGGGTGACATGGTCACTATCACGCCGACGAATTTACTTCCCAAGTATATATCTTGGTACTTATTTTATGGATGGGTTAAACTGGGAGCCCAGGTCAATTATAAATGCAGGGTATGTTTTTAATGACTGTGCAGTGTTTGAAAATATTGCCGGCCTAAGTTTTGTATTTACCTATTATGTTGCATGAACTTTACAGAGGGTGAATACAAAACTTAGACCGGCATTATTTTCAAACATTGTATAGTCATTAAAGATATACCATATAGTCACATCGTTGAGGGTTCAAACAGATTACCACCAAGTCGGCATTTGAGCACCTTGCCATTACGCTAACTGGACTCTCGTGCAGCAGTGTGTTTTTAATGTTGAATGTCCTCCACAGGACGTTGTGTTCAACTCAAGATTGATCTTCTGGGCAATTTTACATTCAGTAGTTTGCCGTTGCTTTCTCAGCGAGAAGTCAACAGTTAGGCCCAACTTTAACCCACTACCCTGCCGTTAGCGCATATAAAATTAAAGCTCCAGCACCTTAGACCATTCGGTGATACTGACCATTTATCTTGAGATAATAATTAATATTATTTTAATTAATATTAATAGTTAATATATCCTTGTTCTGTTTCATATATTAAGATATTTTGTTTTCGCATATTCTTTAGAGGACATCGCTTTCAACATCAGCTGATTGTTGATTTTTTGGTAAAGATTACGCTCAGTAGTTTGCCATTGCTTTCTGGGCGACCGGCTCACATATCCCGTAAGTTACCGACGCGGAGAGAACCGCTACCGCTAACCGCTAACGTCACGTTACTTACGAAAGTATACGAGATTAAGGAGAAAGTCATGTAACCTCTAGATCAGGGAGACCGGCTATATTAAGATATGAGGTAATACATCCACGTTTTATGTTTCTTATATTAAGATATGAGTTAATATATCCAAGTGTTCTGTTTCTTATATTAAGATATGAGTTAATACATCCACGTTTTCTGTTTCTTATATTAAGATATGAGTTAATATATCCATGTTTTATGATTCTTATATTAAGAAATGCTTGCTTGATTGTGTTCGCTGGCTGTGAACTCCAACGCGAAGTCCTGTTTGTCGGATGAAGACATCCTGTTGTCCAACATCAGTGTGGTGTCATACCGGACCTGAGGTTTGCGTGAGTATCTGTTGTCCCATGTCTGGCTTATTGGTGTGCAGACTGGTGGTTCCTCGCCGTACAGGCAGATACTCTCCGACTTCGGAAGAATCAGCGATCCTACTACTTTAGCCAGGACCCCGAAGGGACCTGTTGCCTAGGACGCACGGCTAGGACGGTGTTAGTAGGTCTTGGCCAGTATAGAACCTGGCCCTGGTGCCTTGGAAACACATCTGCGTTATATGAGGTAATATATCCACGTTTTCTGTTTCTTATATGAAGATATGAGTTAATATATCCAAGTTGTCCATTTCTTATTTTAAGATATGAGTTAATATATCCACGTGTTATGTTTCTTATATTAAGATATGAGTTAATATATCCAAGTGTTATGTTTTTTATATTAAGATATGAGTTAATATATCCAAGTGTTATGTTTTTTATATTAAGATATGAGTTAATATATCCACGTTTTCTGTTTCTTATATGAAGATATGAGGTAATATTTATATCCAAGTTTTCTGTTTCTTATATTAAGATATGAACTAATATATCCAAGGTATTTGTTTCTTATATTGGACCTCCGTTACAGATAAGTATTCCTTTGTATTGTTCGTTTTTATATTTTCTATTCTAAAGATTTTGTTCTTTCACTGACGAAGACTTCGATGGAAACGATGGCCCCTATCTGTGTGTGTTTATCCATAATTTGTGTTTTTGTTCGAGGTCCCTTAACAACTCGACAGACGTAATTTTCTATATTCAAAATCCTTTTGGAGTCTGTATTGTCGACTGCGCCCAACGTGTTCATTCGTCATCTTATCATATTCATTCCATCTGTTTTCGTGTTTCTGGTGACTTCTGAATTTTTTAGCCAATATTTCTACGCATGTTTGTTTTCTATTGTTATGTTAGCACGAATAATTTTTGATGTTTCTTAAAATACAGCAAGATTACAAATCCACCCCACATG